>MDKI01161025.1:0-14958 GCA_005239505.1 Nicotiana paniculata
ATATATATATATATATGTATGTATGTATGTATTTGAATATAAAATAAAGTGTAAGTTTCTGAAATTGATGAATATTGATCATATATAGCTAACTCAATACGGAAAAAACTTTGTTCATACAAATCCTCAATTATTATTCAATATATTGACCTTAAATTTTATTTTGGGTTTAATTTATCAGTTCAATTTTACAAGTTATTTTGGTTCATTTTAGCTTCAATAAAATACATAGCATTGAAGATGTTAAGAATGTTTCAATTTTCATTTTTCAAAAGCTATTCTCAAGATTATTCGAGAAGATACAAATAAGTTTAATTAGCTATATTTTTTATCATGACTCATTAAAGTTTTTTTCAAATGACATAAATTAAAAATTAAATTGTAGGTATTTTCAATTTATGTCTCTTCAAAGGTTTCATTGTTATCGAGGTAGTGAGGTTTTAGTTACTGAGATATAAAGAAAAAAGTAATTATAATAGGGAGGACAAATTAGTATGAAGAGTTATTGAATCACTGAGTGTGTATGTACATACTAATTTAGATATTTTATTTCTTATATATATTTATTTTAAATTCCTAAATATTTGCACTTCCTACATAGTTCAAATAAAAGAGATTTAATAGGAAAAATGTTAATTAATATTAAAATCCTAAATATTAGCAAAATATTTAAATTATATATTCAATTTAAATACTATTTAAGGATAAAAAGGCAATTAGTATTTCTGGTAAATGTTTCGTTCCTTTGTAATATAGATTTAGGCTTGTACTTAAATTTGCTATCAAATAATTATTTTGGTTTAATCGAACATGGATTAATAGTTTTGTGATTGATTTAAAAAAAAAATTAAAATGCATATTTAATTGTTTCGCGTTGCTATATATATAATGGTGTATAACCAATATATATAGCTAAAAAAAAAAAGTAAACAATTAATGGCTATTTGTATAAAAATTCCAAAAAAGATTACTACGGGAATCGGGATTTAGTCGGCACACCGGCTGAGAAATAAAATTTAAAAAAAAAAAAAAAAAAAAAAAAAAATGTCCCCGCCGATTTTGGCTGCCGGCTTTCTGGTGTAGGTTGCTAGGGCCGTCAATAGGGAGAGAAGAATTCTCCCTAGTATTTCCTTTTTTAGTAATTCAACACATTGATTTCCAAAATTGGGTGACTGAATGATATATTTAGACACCAAAAACTGTACAAAAATCCGCTTTACTTTCTCTGAAAATTAAGATTAAAAAGAAAAAATGAGTCTCACTAGTAAATTTCTTCTTCTTCAGCAGCAGCAGTATCATCCAGGCTTCAAGATTCTGCATCAGAAATCTCTGCCTTGTTTTGACCAACACCCTCTTGTTTCTTTTCCCAAGAAATGGAAATGCTTCCACTCCTCAGGTTTGTTACAAAATAAGAGATTTTATGATTATTTTTTTAGTATCATGTATAATGCTACTGGCCCTTTTCATGAATTAGTCCAATTATACTTGTAAGTAGAAAAAAGAACAAACTTTTATGATCTTTTATCAGTATCTAGTTTATTTCTACTGTCTCTTTTGAAGAATTTAATCCAATTATACTGTAAGTAAGAAATTATTGCTTCCTTCTTACTGTTCCTGAGCCGAGTCGAGAGTCTATCGGGAACAACAAGGTCTGCATAGACGCTACCCTCGCCAGACCCCACTTTTGAGATTTCACAGGGTTTGTTGTTGTTTTACTTGTAAGTAGAAAAAAAAGAAGACATTTTTATGATCTTTTTTTCAGTATCAAGTGTATTTCTACTGTCCTTTTTGATGAATTAGTTCAATTTGTACTTGGATTCTTGAAGGATAAGATTGATTTTTAAAAAAAAGAACAGATTTTTATGATCTTTTTTCAGTATCAAGTGTATTTCTACAGTCCATTTTGATGAATTGGTGTAACTTATACCGGTGTTCTTGAAGGGGTACGATTAAAGGGGTTTTCATCAACTACGCAATCCACATTGGGAAGTAAGTGTTTTTGTATCCAATTGTAGTGTACTTTGCTTAAAGTTTGAATCTTTTTTGTTTCTCAAGTTTAGTTAATAATGAGGTTAATTTCATGTATGGTCACTAAGCTACGGTAAAAGGGGCAGCCCGATGCACGAAGCATCCCGTGTTTACGCAGGGTCTGGGGAAGGGCCGCACCCCAAGGGGTAATGATGTTAGCAGCCTACACTGATGCAAGTATCAGTGGCTGATTCCACGGTTCGAACCCATAACCTATAGGTCACAAGGAGGTAACTTTACCATTACTGAGCTACGGTAAAGTCATAAAATTGTATTGGGTAAAATTTAGTTACTTTACTGATACATAGGGTAAAGTTACACAAAAAATAGTTTTCTGACTTTACTATTATACTGATCATGGAATTAGCTCTTTTTGATGTACTCTTTACTTATAAATGTGATCTTTCTGTATAGGTGGTAATTCAAGACTGTTAATTAGTAGATGTATCTCAGAAAAGTTCTCTGATTCTCTCGGGCCTAGCGACTCTGAGTCACTTGAGGTTTTCCTTTTGAACTTTTCAATCTTTCTACTCAAAGTTCAATTGTATGTTTCTAACTTTGGCTTTATTTGTATGTGGAATAGAGTAATTAGAGACTTATAATTTATTGGCAAAAACCATTTTTGGTTACGGATCTGAATAACATTGTTTCTTTGAAATCTGAGCTTGATTGGTAATATTCTCTATTTATGTGTGTAAAGTCCCAAATATGAGAAGCATTTGATTTAGAAAGCAAAATTTCTTGCTCCTTTAGCCACTTCATTTTCCCTTAAGTTGATGTACTATCTGTTATTGCTATAGAAGGTGAAGGTTAGGATTGTTTCAGTACTTCTCTTCTCTAAAGCTTCTTTCTCTTGAACATGTGTCTGAATACCTCACACCTTTGTTCTTAAACCTAATTGCGTGTCCCCATATTTTAGAAAAGGAAACGAAAAACATAATAGGGTAAAGAGGGGTTTAAGTTGTTTTCTTGGATGTTTCGAAGCCCACTTCTGAATTGTGGGATTTGACTATCTTTAACAATAGACTTTGTGCTATTTCAGAATCTGAAACAAAAGGAGAACACTCTTTTGACAATTTTGAAGGGAGCAAACTCTTTTCTGCCGCACGTGGTTCTTGGTAGCACAATTTTGGCTCTTATATATCCACCTTCTTTTACGTGGTTTACCAACAGGTTTGTATATCATTCAATCGTTCTAAATGATTTTGTTCTATCCACAAGTCTCTCATGTTATCTACTTTAAGCCTTGCTGAAAGCAATTGCCTTCCATGTATTAAAGACAAGGTTGCAGGAAGAAACTTATATAAATTTTGCCTGTTCAAATAATTAACTGCATTCTCGACGAAAAAGAAAATCTTTGTAATGCTTGGTGAACATCTCCTCGGTTGATCTTATAATTTGACTTATCCTTATAAATGTATATTGAGACTTCTATGTCTGACCAATTGCCATTAGTTGTAACAAGAAGTGAGGTGGAGACCTGCGTGAGAGGTGAGAGTAATACCATCTTACATGAGAATCATGTTGAAAGTTTTCCATGAAAATATCTAATTTTGTACCCATTTAACACCTCTAGAAAAGGACGGAGGTACAGACTTGAATGCTGGAAAAAGTTCATCTTTCAGTATTACACTATTTTGGTCTCTCACATTGTCTAGCTAGGAAAGCTAGAGAGCAGTATTATGAGACGAAAAGTTGCAGAGCGTAAACCAAAGAGTCCAAATTGCTTAGTTTTCTTAACCTCATCTTATAATCTCATAGTTATCATGTCGATTACTGTTTCTAGGTACTATGCTCCTGCATTGGGGTTTTTAATGTTTGCAGTTGGAGTCAACTCAAGTGAAAAAGACTTTCTTGAAGCTTTCAATAAACCAGCTGCAATTTTTGCTGGTTATATTGGTCAATTTGCTGTGAAGCCCCTGCTCGGGTATCTTTTCGGCACACTTGCAATGACCGTATTTGGCCTTCCAACTTCCTTAGGTAAAATCTCTGATTACTTTACCAGGAAAGAAAATAGCATGTTCAATGTTGACTAAAGTTCTGTGAGCTGTGTATCAGCTGCAGGGATTATGTTGACCTCATGTGTTAGCGGAGCACAGCTGTCAAATTATGCTACTTTTCTAACTGATCCACAAATGGCCCCTCTTAGTATAGTGATGACATCATTATCAACGGCTACTGCTGTTTTTGTCACCCCTATTTTATCGTTATTGCTTATTGGGAAAAAGTTGCCTGTGGATGTTAAGGGAATGGTTTCCAACATACTGCAGATTGTCGTTGCACCTGTTGCTGGTGGACTGCTTCTGAATAGGTAATGATGTTGTGAATACTCATCATGTGTATCCTTCTACAATCCGAACTTCACTCTTATGACTTTTGGTTTCGCTTCAACAGATTCTTTCCGCAGATTTGTAATGCAATTCGGCCGTTGTTGCCTCCACTATCAGTTTTTGTGACTGCTCTATGTGTTGGAGCTCCGCTTGCTATTAACATAGAGTCTCTCGTATCCCCATCTGGAATGTCTGTTTTGGTTCTTGTGATTGCATTTCATTTGTCAGCGTTCATCTTAGGTTATTTACTTTCCGGCATAGCATTCCACAAAGCACCAGACGTCAAACCTGTACAAAGAACGCTGTCATATGAAACAGGTTTGAAAGCTTACCTAATATTATCAACCTTCACTTATTGGATCTTGATTTATGTTGTCATTCTACGTCTCGTTTGCAGGCATGCAGAGCAGCCTTCTTGCCCTTGCTCTTGCAAATAAGTTTTTCCGAGATCCTCTTGTTGGTGTCCCTCCAGCTATATCAGTAAGTACACTATCGATTATATGAACTTCCGTATCGTAGAAGATAAAAAGGAGAGTTGATTTGGTAGTAGTGAAATTATAGTCTTTGGCCTAAGCTCTCTAATCAAAGTTCTAATTACTCAAAATTGCCTCAAAGGATTGGCTTTATATCTTTTCATCTTAATTATGATACAAATACTGATACCAGAGGCGGATATAGGATGTAACTTAATGCCAATGCACCCATTCGTCTCTCGAAACACTGGGTTCGGTTTATGAAAGAGGTGGCTCATTTCTATGATGTTTAGTTTTAGGTTGACGGGGCACCGGTACATCTATTTATGTGATATTAGGATTATCAGATAACAGCAGCTAAACGTCCTTAGTACATGCAATTAGTAATCTGTTACTTGCTATAACAGGTAAAATGCACTAATAACGTATAAATTCTTTACACTGTCAGCGTATAGAAGTTAAAGTCCTTAGTTTAACTCTTCGCTGCATTAATTATTTGGTGAACATTAATGACAAAAGGTTGAAGCTTGTAGTTTTAACATATGCTCCTTTTCCTTAGCTTGTTGTGAATATTTCTAGTCATTTCTTAGAACATCTCTTTCTTTTTTTCTCTATCGGAAACAGCCTTTCGACCCTCAAGGTAGGGGTAAGGTCTGCGTACACACTACTCTCCCCAGACCCCACTCGTAAGATTATACTGAGTTTGTTGTTGTTGTTGTTGTGTTTCTTAGAACATCTGATTTGTACCCTCTTTGCAGGTTGTGATCATGTCATTAATGGGCTTCTCTCTAGTAATGCTGTGGGCTAAGAAGAAAGAAACTGTTATTGGGTGATATAAGAATGATCTTAAACAGATTATCCACCAAGTTCGAACCGTGCACCAGCTGACCTTAGGGGATTTCTCGGTTATCAGAAAAAAAAGAAAAAAGAGGAGATCTTGAAAAAATCTCCGTCGTGGAAGTTCTTATAGTGTCAAAAACCTTAGGGGTCGTTTGGTAGGATGCATTAGGTAAAACAATGCATGTATTAGCTTTGTGTATTAGTAATACTTTGTTTGGTACACTTTTTGAACTTATGCATTAGTTATACATCCTATGTGGTATTATCTTATGCATAACTAATGCATAAGAAATCATGGTATTAACAATGCAATGGCCTTTAATGCATGCATTAATTTAGTTAAAGACAAAAATATCCTTCAAAATTTATACTTGATTAAAATATTCCATTATATGATGCAAGTTTGAAATAATCCAAGAAAGTGAGAAATAAAATTATATCCCTCGTAAATAAATAAATACTTAACATTTTTTTTTGTGAATAAATATTAAGTTCTATACTACAATATAGGTAGACAAATCAAATAATTTTTTTAAAACTTTTTCATATAAAAATAGTTCTCAACATATGTTTCTTTTAAAAAGTTAGAGTGATGGATTTGTTTTGAGGGCATTTTTGTAAACAATCATCAAACCAAACAATGGATAAGAAATATGTCGGCATAACTAATACCGGTATTACTAATCCCTATTCAACATTATTCTTATCCACCTTACCAAACTGACCCCTAATTTTTCAAGAAATGTGCTGCCCAAAAGGCTCTTTGTTGAAGATTTCAATTGCCTTTATATTACTTTTTGGACAAATGCCCTGTATTATTAAGGGATTCATAAGCATACTGAGCTCACATTCATAGAAGTATTAAGCTTCAAATTTGTGGTATCGTGATTCCGATAGGGGTAAGATTTGCTTACACACTATTCTTTACAAATTCGACTTGTGAGATTATACTGAATTTATTGTTGTCGTTGATTCAGATTGTGACATCTTTATTATTTGACTGTCCCTTAATATAGCGGCTTGTCGAGCATTTGACAAATTCACACCATCCATTTTATATAGGATTTTTTCCTCGTATACACGAACAATCTAACACGTAGAAGTTCCTTTTCCTCTTTCCCTTCTTAGTATTGTAGGCTTTCCGTTAATAGAGACATTTGGGGATTCCCAGGTTTTTCCTTCCTTGTATGACACAATGTCTTCTAGTTTTGTATAGTTAACCGGACTATCTAGTGCTTAAATTCTTATTTTGTAATTCAAATATAATTTTTAATTTACGTATGTGATTTTAAAAAAAATTACTTATAAAAAACGGTATACATGCAACACGCGTGTATGTTAAAACTAGTAGATTCTTTTTGCACACAAATTGTATGACACGATCTCCTCTAATTTTGTCTGGTTAACCAGACTGTCTCGTGCGTAAATTCTTACCAGGCTGTCTTGTGCGTAAATTCTTATTTTATAACTCAAATATAATTTTTAATGTAATACTTATGTGACTTAAAAAAGAAACTATTACTTATCGAAAAAATTACATGTGTACATTAAAACTAGTCACATAATCGTTTAATAGATGATAAAGGAATTGGGTAGCTTTGTTAGGCCAAATTTAAATCAATATACCTAATTACAATTTACGTGGTCCAAAAATACTGCAAACTGCATTTATGTTTTTTTTTTAATTTTTAAATTTTTAGTCGACTACTCGTCCATTTTTAATTTTTTTTTTTAAATGCTTACTCATAAGTGATAAAGGACCTTTTTGTCATTTTATCTCTTATCTAAAACATCTTTACTCAAAATCCAACACTTCCACTTTAGTAGTCCTCAAACAAACAACAATGGCAGTTGCAACCTCATTATCTCTCTCAAAACTACATTTTTTTCCAAAACAAAAACAAACCCAATTGACCTTAACAACTAAAGCTCCAAACTTTCTCTTCTTTTCAAGCAAAAGAGTCCAATTCCCAGCACCCATTATCAGTATTCCATCTCAGAACTTGAAATATAATGCTGCCATTGTTTTGGGTGTCACTGGACTTGCTTTTACAGTGTTAAATGTGGGACCTGCCTCTGGTTCTGAATTAGCTTTAATGGTTCCTTCATTCCAATTTAATGAACCCTCGAATGCTCTCTCATTACACACTTGGGCTAGTCATGTTTCTAGTGTTGTTGAGTGGTAATTTCTCTTTTTTCATTTTATGTGATTACATTTATCTTTCTGGCCCTATTTGTGGATATTGCTCGTTTTTTTTTACTGTTTTTTTCATCTTTCTTGAGCCGGGGGTCTTTCGGAAATAAACTCTGTGTCTTCACTGCGTTGTTGTTGTTGATATTTGTCTGAAAAGGAGTTTATGATTTTAAATTTGATCAATATATTACTAGAGGCGGATCAGGATTTGAACTTTATGCGTTCGAGATTCTTTCACCCTTCATTTAATTTATTGGTCCGAAATCTATTATTTTTACTAATTTAGCAAGTATTTAAACGGAAGGAAAGCTTTGGCATAACTGGTAAAATTGTTGTCATGTGACCAGTAGGTCACGAGTTCTAGCTGTGAAAACAGCCTTGTAAAAATGCATGGTAAGGCTGTGTAGCTTAGTGTATCGGGTTGCCTTTTTAATAAGTATTTAAACGCATGTACAAGGTTTGATCTAAAGCTATTGGCTTCAGAATACTCTATGACATATGCTATGGATTCACCCCTAATTAATATTATAGATAAAATGTCCAAATTTACCCGTCCACTATTTGAAATATCTTAATTTTAACCTCCATTATGCTTTGGGGTCTGAAAATACTTGGAGAAAATTGTTTAAATTTACTCCTCTGCTTCCGACCGTATTTATAATTATTCTCCGTTAGACTTAGCTCTGTTAGGGTCAAGGGCAAGTACAAGATAGTTTGCCAATGAGGTATGAATGATCTCAAAATAACGGAGGATAAAATTAAGAAAATTAAGATATTTGTATAAAAGAGGGATTTTTCTACAGTAAAATATTGCATCGAATAGGTCTCCATGTGACTTATAGGTCACGGGTTCGAGCTGTGGAATAAGCTACTAATACTTGCATTAGCGTAGGCTGCCTACATCACACCCCCTTGAGGTGCGGTCCTTCCCCGTAACTTGGATAAACACGGAATGCTTCATGTACCGGGCTGCCCTTTTAAAATATTACATCTTATATTAATTTGAATAATATAATGAATTTGAATTTTTGAAAATAGCGGAAATTGGGATATGAGGAGTATTGGGCAATGCACTTCATCGCAATATGGGGTTGGCGAGTTGATCAGTTCATATGTTCTTTTTTCTTTTGTGTTAAATGAAATGACTGATTATTTACTTTGTACAAAAGGGTAACTGCTATGGCTCTGGTTTGGCAATACGGTGAGAAGTCAGGTTATGAATCTTGGAAGGGACTCTCCTGGGCTATGGTAAGTAATCTTGCTCACACTTTTTTGTTTAATTTGCTCGAGTTCTGTTCTTTATGCCTACAGTATTGAATCTGCTTTATGTCGACGAGCTTCACATTAACTGTATATATACTTTTTGAAAACGACTTATCTCAACGCGTGGAAAATTTCAGTTTGATTGATGATATTGCTATATTGTCCCTTCTCAATCTTTGTTTGAACTGTTGTTAAATGAGATGGCAGTTTAGTAGTTTGATGTCATAAATAGGCAGTTGAACTCAAAGAACTCCAGAAAGAACAATCTTTGAAATATTTTTGTTGCTCAAAAGACATGAACTTTCCATGCTATATAATATAGAACTTGAAAAAATAAGTTGGATATATTCATATTTAAACTCAGTAGAGTGAGTCAGATCTGAATTACATGCAAATCTTTGCGACATTGTACACTCATCGCTGTAATATAAGAGTTGCAGAACATCTAATCAGTGCCAATATGTGGTGCAATAGAAATGGCTGTTATGCTTAAATAGTGTTCTTCTGGAAATACAGAACCCTTAAAAACGGCTGCCTAGTTGCACTAAGCTCCCGCTATCTGCAGGGTACCCGGAAAGACCGGGCCACAAGAGTCTATTATACGCAGCCTTACCCTGCATTCCTGTAAGAGGCTGTTTCCACGGCTCAAACTCGTGACCTCCTGGTCATATGGCAGCAACTTTATCAGTTACGTCAAAACAGAACTGTCTTTCCTGTTAATTATAAAAAATTGTGTTCTCTTATGTATATTTATAGGTAAACTCTTTTCTCTTGTTATAGTATGACCGCGCTAAGATGCTTTAGGCCTTTAAACTTCTTTTCTTTTAATATTCTCTTTGTGGATTGTGGTTGAGTTTACGCAATTAGCCATCAACATTTTATTACCACAGAGTAATAAACACAAACAATAAGAGGCTGAAATGAATATGTTTAATGTCACCCCTTATTGCAGCCAAATTATCATCCTTTGATGATTCCGATTATCTCCCACCAATCCATTTCCTCAATTCCACCGATCCCAAACCTTGCGGAGGATAGTAATGTTCTGATTGATTCATGGATGACTCTTTCAGGGAGAAGTACGGATGTTTATGAAGTCTTTTTTTCTTTATTTTATTATTATTTCCAATATTATCATCAGCCAAAAGCAACAATAACAACTATTCCTTAATTCCAAACAGGTCTTTCAACCAAGATACAGAATTTTAACTTGTGGATTTTGGCCGACCTTAGTGACATAGCTCTCCATCCGTGAAATGCTTCATAGGGAGCTGTGGCAGAAAACATGTACATGTGATTCATATAGTTGGCAGCAATCCATGGAGTTTATAACTTCTTGCACTTTAGGTTTCCTTTTTCATTTTCTTACCTTTCCCATAAACATGGGCAATATATTTCAAATGTCTAAACTTTGTTGATTTTTATTATTGAGTTTCTTTTTAATATTATGTAGTCAATGACAAGAAAAAACAAAAAAAAAGGTCATTCAAGAAGAGAGTTTTTCGAGTTGTCAAATATATCTTTTCTTAACAAAGTGATATTTCTTAGTTTGATTAGTCATGCTGAGTTATCACTTCATGTTTCTCTTCGATCATTTGGCATTTATCTCAGTATTCCTTTCTCCCATCTCAGTATCTTCGTTCTTCGTTTTTGCACAGTTGTTGGCTCGTAAATGATACTTACGAGTTAGGAATAGGCTTTAAATTTACAATTATATATATATATATATATATATATATATATATATATATATATATATAAAGCTTATTTTCACTATTACTCTTATTTTATTTTGGCATGATGATAATGAGTTGAGCTTAAAGAAAGAAGTGCGGATTAATATTACCAACCCAACTTTGCTTGGGACTGAGGCCTTGTTGTTGTTGTTGTTAGCTCGTAAATGATGTTTCTATTTAATTGGTAAATTGGTCGCGCTGAATTATCACTTCATGATTCTCGTTGATCATTTTGCACTTATCTCCATTTCTTTTTCCCCATCCTTGCGTTTTGTTGGCTCATAAGTGACTTCATTACGACTTTTTAATTTAGGTGCCCCTGCTCGGAGGAGCACTCTGCGCCTGCACTTGGCATTTCTTTTATAATTCGGAGTCTCTTGAGGTAAGTAGATGTAATTCTTTTCCTAGAACGAAAATTATAAACTTCTATTGGAATAATGATTGCAGTGACATTCAGCCGAGTATATAATATGACAGTTTGACTATCCTAATATGCAGCCTGGTTTAGATATAAGCTCCTTCTTATAGGCTGGTTCAGTTAAACTCATAGCTTCTACACTGGGCCTCTCCTTATAGGCTGTCGATAATATTTAGACTTAAAATCTTGGGTAAAGCGGAACATTTTTTCTGTTATGGAGATATCACTTACGTTTCGTGCATGAATTTTCAGGTAATAGTGGCTCTCCAAGCAGCTTTGACAGTAATTGGTAACGCCACAATGTGCTTTGCAGCATTCCGGATATACAGATTATCACAGAAGCAGTCAAAAGAGCTGTGAGCGTATAGTCGAGTGTACTTTCTCCAGTCTCTTCATCGGATCAAGTCCTTGCGTCTAACTGGTAACTTGTGCTGTTTACCTCTTATGCATCGTAGTGCTTAGGTAAACTATCCCTGAATTGTTTTCACTAGAAACAATAATAGGAAGAGGAAAATATGGCGCGTACTGAGACTACACGATGTGTAGAATGAGATGAAGTGGTGGGTTCATAGGAAGAACTAAGAAGTTTTCAGCAAGCTGATACCTTTGTGGACTGAGCTCTATCTCGGGAAGAAATCAGAAGCGGATCCAGGATTTAAATTTGATTGGTTCGTCCTTTTAAGGGTCTTAGACTGAACTTATGTGTACTTCACAATTAGCTTTGACAGATTTAAATCACATTTATTTTTTAAACTGTAAACATATTCGAGACAATAGCCCTGACTTTTAACACCAAACGCGCGGTGAAATGGTTGAGATTTCTTCTTGAGTTCGAGAACTAAGAATGAAGAGTTTCTTAACGTGAAGGATTTTACTCCCTAAATACGGAACTAGTATATATACATAAACTGGAACAGATTGAGTATATTAAAATTTAATTCCGACTTGTTTGGAACTGAGACGTAATATTGTATATGTAAAATATCTTTTACACTGTGTCAATATAGATAAGTTAAACTGTCTATAAACATAGTGGTTTACAAAGATCATAAGCAGCATATATAGTTTGAATGAGACATATAGTAGACACATGGTAAATATTATTTCCCATCCATTTTTTCTCAATAATATACTCCCTCCGTTTCATTTTATGTGAACATTTGACAGTTTAAGAAAAAAGAGAAAACTTTTGAACTTGTGGTGTAAAATGAGACACATATATTTTGTGTGGCTATAAATCATTGCATAAAGATAAATTGTTTCCAAATAAGGAAAGGGATCATTCTTTTTGGCACGGACTAAAAAGGAAATAGATTCACATAAATTGAAACGGAGGGAGTAACAATTATTATTAGCTGAACTTTTGTGAGAAAGACAGAGAAACAAAGAACATAAGCTAGAAAAGCTACAATAAATGAAGCAAGGGTTTTCTTCATATAGTTATAGAGGCGGAACCAGGAACTGAGGTTGATGAATTCTAAACTTGATATCAAACTCATAGCTCGTCTTAGTTACAGAGTTTAAGCAAAATCTATTGGTTCGTCCTAACCAGTAGCTAATGCTCTAGCTCCGCCACTGATTCTTCATTGACATGGTTGTTTATGAAGAAGAAGCAGATTAAGGGTGGCGGAAACTCGATCCAGCTGAGAAAATTTCCTCTGAATTTCAGACATTAAAGCAAGGTTTTCTTGGTGAAGGAGGTTGGCTTTCTTCCTTAATTTCTCATTTTCTTCTAATATGCTCATGTTCTCCATGTACAGCTTCAAGTTTCTCAACTCCATATCCTTCTCTGCTGCCTTTTCCTCACTTTTCTTCCTCCTAAAAAACCCAAAATACTTTTGATCATGTAATACATAAAGAGTTTAACTAATAAAGGGGCAGCCCAATGCACAAACTATCCCGCGTTTACGCAGCGCCCTCACTCCAAAAGGCGTGATGTAGACAGTCTACCCTGCAATCTGGGTCACTTAGATAACTTTTAGAGTTTTAATTTTATGTACTGATGGTGCAAAAATAATATTCAAACAATCTGGTCATTTATAAGGTAATTACAAATGAATCTATGTAAGAATCATTAATTGGTAACATAATAAAATGGTAGCCAGCTAACCTGCTATCATAGTACGAAATTATGTTGATAGTATATATTTTTTTATATTGTCAGTAGATATAACTTAAATTTGAACTTTTATAGCAAGCATGAACTGATAACATGCACAACACGGTAAATTATTAAATTACAATGATACTGTAAAATTTCTTTACGTTGTTAGTGTCTCTATACGATATACGCATAAAGCAACAAGAAAGTCACACCTCAGAAGCAGTGGCGGAACTAGGTGGGCGGAATGGGGTTCAACCGAACCCTCTTAGCCGAAAATTACATTGTGTAAATATAAGGTCAAATTTTTTCCATGTAAATATGTTAGATATTGAATTCTTTTAGCTTCGTCGCGTGTTTACCTTATTTTAATTTTGAACCTTCTTGGTGAAAATTCTGCTTCCGCCACGGCTCAAAAGAAAGTAATAGTATAAACTGTGTAAAGTTACCTATGAACTTGGATTCTGGAGCGCTTTGGTTTTTGTTTCTGGCCAAAATGTGCTGCACTCAATTCTGAAGAACTGATGCACATTTCTCTCTCTGTGTGGTTTTCTTATATATAATTCTCTTTTTTTTTTTTAGTTAATTGAGAGAAGAGTAAGAAGGAGAAGTTTCGAATAAAGAAATGAAATGAAGATTTGAGAGAAATGTGAAGGTAATGAGATCCTATAAATAGGTGGACCTTGTTGTTATTTAGTGTGTATAAGTATTAATTCATACGCTAGAAAGATGAGATGATAGTACAGTTTCAAGATAATATTAGAGTAAACAATGGAAGCGGACTTATAATTTAAACTTTATGAATTCGAATTCTGAGAATTTTTAGCCTGAACGTATAATTCATTTTTCAAATTACGAGTGCTAATTAATTTTAATATTTGTTTCTATGATGCATCCTCATCTGAATAGAGGTCATCGGTTCAGGTCTTACCGTCCCTTATTATTAAAAAGAATCTTTACGTACTTGATTTACGAAATATGATGTTATTGATCACGTAATTAAATAGTAAATAAAAGTGTAATCTCTTTAATTTTTTAAATTTTTTAAATAAGATGGTTATATAATTTAACAGAAAGTAATTTATGAGAGAGAAAGATAAAAAGAAAGAGAAAGGGGGCTATTATTTTCAAGTATGGTAATCATGACAAGGGGACTCTTGATTCTCCATATATTTCCGTGAAGAAAATGAGTTATTATTACTTTTAACCTGCGTCAGAAACTATTTATATTTAATAGTCGAAAAAGTATATAAAATTTGTATAATTTTTGTATATAATAAAAAATATACAAAAATTATAAAAAAATTATAAACAATATACAAAAATAATATAATATACAAAAAATATATAAATTATATATATTTTTTCGACTATTATTTTTACACCGGCTATACAACGTCATTTTGCCTGGAAAAAGGAAATATCTCTATGCTTTACAAGTTACTAACTTAGTATTATTCTAATCTATAATCTTCTCTTTTGCTTACATCAATTTTAGGAGTTTGGAGAAAATTTATGAAAGGTGGAGGACAAAACCATATGTTACTCTAGCAATATTTGCACCCCCCCCCCCCC
>ML304288.1:0-65316 GCA_005239505.1 Nicotiana paniculata
TTGGCTCATTGTTGTAGTGAAGTGTTTTGAGAAAATCCTACTGAGTAGTAGGTCGTGGTTTTTCACATTTTGAGCCAGGTGTTTTCCACGTAAAAATCTCTGTGTTCTTTACTTTTCTGCATTTATTATTCCGCAACAGTAAGAGTTGGAACACATAGAAGAACCATGTCCTTCTATAACGACAACACTCGAAAATTGGACTCCAAACAAATCACCCCCCCCCCCCTTGTGTGGTATTGACGTATAAAACATCACCTTCAAAACAAATTCTGACATAGCAGCTGCCTCTACGACTGGAAATGACTTCGCCCCCTCCTCGAGAGGCATGGTTTTCCACGTCTCTTCCATACCACGGCCTTCCCTGTTTCCACCCTCTGCCTCTTCCTCGGCGATGGTTCTTCACCATGAGATGGCTCGCCGGTAAGAAGGAGAACCTGTTGAGGTGGGACCTCGTCGGGGATAACGACGTCCGAAGAGGCGGGTTCCCCTGACTGCGGAGTCTGAGTGTGATCTCTCATAGACTCGACTAAAGTGAACTCCGTCATAGCCAAGGTCACCTTCTGGCGAAACGCAAGAGCGGGTGCCTTCACCTTCTTAGAAACCCGCCGACCTGGCATCCACGAGGAGTAAGTCAGAAAACAGTAAGGGGCGAAGCCTAACAAGGGAATAAGAATACTTACGAGACGGGGTCTTAGGTCCATAGCGCTTATGAAAAGAAGCCCAATCACGAATCCCCATAACATGAGGCAACACGTGAGCCACCTAACCCCTTCATGTCCATGACGAGGGAAGGAGAACGCTTCACAACTTAAAATAAGACGGCGAACGTATCAGGGGCCGAAAAGAAAAGAAAATAACAAAGAGTGAGTGGCAGAGGGTACGAGAAGGTACTTACGACTATAATTCCACCTCTCAGGAAACCCAGTCGGGTCTGCTACAAAATGCTCAGTTCAGATGAAGAATTACTTGCGCCAGAACAGCTGACTCGCCTTATCGTCCATTTTGGCCACTAATCCTTTCGTCCCACGATTCCGCAAGTGTTTTAGAGTACCTCTGAAGAACGTAAGCAAAAACAGCTACAATAAGTGGCGAAGGTCGACCTCGCAACTGGCCAGTTCCGTGTATTTAGCCAGTATCAGGAAGACCTTGTATAGGTAAGGAGAAAGTTGTGCCCGGCAAACTTCATAGAAGCGGCAAAATTCTTCAGCTTACCGAGGAAGAGGGAGAGTGTAACCGATCGTGAATGGGTAGGCGTAGAAGGCGCAAAACCTAGGCCGGTGAACCTGAACGATATTACCCCCTACAGGGACGATCTCGACATGAGGAGGGATGCATTATTTAGCCCTCATATCAGCCAATTCGGCCTACCCCGACTCAGAAATCTCGGGCTCAGAAGCAGGAGCGGGTCCTTTAGGAAAATCGTTCCTAATCATAGGGTTTTTAGGCACCACCTCCTCAACGGTGGGAAAACTATCACCTCCTTAGATCGAAGCTTCCTCGTCAGTAGGGAGAATGTCCACTGACAAAGGGGTTACATCAGAAACATCATCGTGACTAAGAGGGGGAGTCGACATGACGTCAATATAATATATGAGTAACAAGATGAGAGAATGGGGTTAGCGATTGAGAGAAGAACGGGAAACTGGAAGTGAAAAGATCACAAAGAACGGAGAAGAAACACACAGCAAGAATGGGTGCCAAAAAAGAGAGAAATAGTAAAAATTTCAAATGAGAAATCCCTTCCCTATTTATAGGGCTGGGTGGCATCAAAATCGAGGCCAAAAGCCGTCAATGGCACCAGAATCGAAGCACCAACAGTGCAGACCCTGCATTGGGAAGATGCGTAATGATGACGCGCGTGACTAATGATCGCACCTGACGTCACCTACGCCAATCGCATCCTTGCCGAAAATTAATAACCTAGTTTCGTTCAATCCAACCGTTGCGACCAAATTTCTTTCATAACGGGCATGGTTTAATCCGCTCATCAAGGACGAGGAGGCCACGACCTTAATAAACGGAGGTACTAACTGTGTTGGTCGAAATTTGGATCGAATACAATGGCTTCATTGATCGAGGTCGAAGTCTAAGGCACCCAATGTTTAGCAGCGAAGAACCTTTTTCAAGAGGGGTTGACATTTGGTCGAACAAAGGAACGGACGATAGCGGCAAAATAGGTTTAGGTCTAGAAGAGAGAATATTCCGTTAGGATATTCTCATTTTTGTACTTGTTTAGGGTTTCAAAAGAATGTTCCCTATATATAGGAAAAGAAAAATAGAAAAAGGGGGATCTGAAACCTTCTGGAAGAACTCTTTGTAACATTGACTATTGAAGAATACACAAAACTTGTCTTTTCTATTGATTCTCGAGTTTGAAGGTACCTTTTCATAGACGAGATCCAAGAATCTTGTATTTCACCGACATTTTGTATCATATGTGCTGCTGACAAAGAGTTGATTGACTCTAGCCACTTAATATTCGGGCGAGATATCCTTCATTATTACATTTATTGCCCTTGCATACATTCATTACCAATCATCATTCATATCTTTTTCTTGCATTTACTATTGTGGCGCTTAGATTCATATCATTCATCATCGGATTCATAGATCTAACTACTATTAAGTTTAACTAGGATTAACCCTTCATTTCACTCGTTACATCGTGTACAAAGGGGATTAACATATTTCTGGTAAAACAATATGCTGCTAATTAGTGCTCAGACCTTCTGTCTAAAGGTAGATTCATAATTTAAATTTAACGGGTTTAATTTTTAGAATTTTGGTATTTAACTCATTGTACTATTATAATTCATGGGTTCAAATCTAACATTTATTGATATTTTGTAAGTTTACCTTTCCTCTCAATTCGTAATAAAAAAATTTAATTACCAAAAAAAGGTTTTTTTGAACATATCGCACTAAAGCATGGGTCAAGCAGTGGACTAGAGGCCGAGAGCGTCAGCGGAATGTGCGTCCCAAATCCCAATGCACAGAAATACTCGTCGAAATTCCATTGTCAGTACTCCCATTCCCATTGCTTATACCACATTTATATTTATTCTTTTGGGGTAAATTACTTGCACTACAAATTCACCTTCCCTAAAGTGGAGACACTGAAGTTGTTATTCTTGTCTTTTCCCCTATGTTAGTTACTTCTTTGTGAATATTAAGCATATTTCTGCCTCACGACAAAGACACAAGTTAATGGAAATTGTAAGAGCCACAATTTCTTTTCTTTTTGTTTAAATCAATCTTTGCTTGATTTTTCTTTACAAAGTTTAATCAAAACAATTCACACCATCAAGGTTTATAGTGTAGTGATGATATCAATGAAAATCTCCCACAATATTTGTCATATTTCCTTTTATATTCAGACATCAACATTCATCTTTTTAAGGTTAAATTTATTCACACTCAATGTTGTACCTTAAAATTTTAATTTAACTACTTAAATAAATTGAAATTTCAAATAACTTTTATACTAGAAGACAAAAGTCCAAGGACCTGTTTGGCCATAGATTTTGTCAAAATATATTTAGGTTTTTTTGGCAAATATATGTTTGTTCATAAATTTTATCCATATTTTGGTAAATTGCCAAAACCCAAATACCCAAAATATTACTATTACATTTTTTTAAAATTGCCCCAAACTTTTGTATTTTATAAAAGAGCCCACCATTTATATTTTATAACAATGTTGTTTCGTCTTCTCGGTCATCTGATAGTATATTATGTAGTTCATTATAAAAAGGATAGTTTTGTACCAAATGAATGTTATTGATGCACGTAATATTGGGTATTTGTGATCGTTTTTAGAACTTGTAGGTATAAGTCATGTTTTATTTTTTTTTTTAAAAAAAATGAAATATATTTTGAAAACTGATGTCCAAACACATTTTCATATTCATACCAAACTTTATTTAATTTAAATTTTTCAAAATAAATTTGACAATCTATATCCAAACGCTTGCTAAGAGGTTAGGATTAAACGAAATCCGGAGTATGTTAATCCTTTTTCACGCGGATATATGAGCTGCGATAGATTAACTAAACGGTAAAAAAAAATAAAACGTGTAACTTTTTTAAGGATGAAGAGCGGTGAAATTGCGAATATCCTTGACGAAATCAAAGCCTTGATTAAAACGACGCCGTTATCATATCATTTTCTGTTTTTCCTTTCATTCGGATTCGGATCGTACCAGACTTGGGATTCCCCACATAATTTGCAAAGAGGAAGTCAGGAAGAAGAGGTGTAAATCATAAGGAAAGCTCAAAAAATACAAAAAAAAAGAGAAAAAAGAAAGCAAAAAGGAGGAGCGTGAAAATTGAACATTGAACAAAAGGCTCACTAAAGAACACACTCATTATAGTGTTCTTCACGAGAAAAAGCTTACCCCAACTCTCTTTTTTTACATATATATATATATATATATATATAGTGTTTACATAAATAAATGTGTTTGCATGTATTGAGAAGGAGTGGAGAAATAAGATGAATAAAGCTAGAAAGAAAAAGGGGATTTCTTTTTGAATCTGGGGATCCCCCAAATGCCTTTTCACTATCTTCCTTTTTGAGCATTAAACTATGGCTGACGATTTCTGTTTCTTCACCAAGGTAATGTCTGTTTCTTTTTTTGTTTAACATTCTTGCTTCTTTCTATATATCATTTTTGTTTTTATATCAACAGTGTGTAATGTTATTTTTCCCTAAAAGTTTTTTCCTTTGCCTGTATAATATACACAACTGTATGTAATGTTATGACAACTCGAGCTGTGTTGATCTGGGTTTCTTCTGTCATAGCATTTGTTTCTATTTCTTGTATCATTTCTCATCTGTAGAGTGTAAGAATACATTTTGATTAGCTTGTATCTTGCATTCCAATTTGATTAAAACCTACCTAGATTCCACTGTCTTTTGTTTTGCTTGAATTACTTCGGGAGACAAATTTATTTTCTTGAAACCCTGAAGGAAAATTTGATGCAGCAGCACGAAATTTAAAATCTCAAGCATTTTAACTTCTGATTTAATTCCAGGATACTTTCATCATAAAGCCACCAAAGAAATCTCCATTGCTGCTGAGAATGGTGGTCTTATTTTTTGCAATGATATGTGGGATTTATATATGTTCAATTTGTCTGAAACAAATTGGTTCGCGTTCCAGTGGACCGGTCACCAGTATTCATGTGGTTGAAAGGCCATGTGAGGCGACAAATATTGAACCTTCAGAAAAACCTTATCTGCACTTCCCCAAGCCAAAAACTTTTAGCCGGTGAGACATTGACAATCTGTTTGTATGTTTTAGTATCTCATTGTGGATAAAATAACTGACTAAATCCTGCTGTATCAGGGCTGAGTGTGCTTGCAATCCTGTAAGGTTTTTCGCAATTTTGTCCACTCAGAGATCTGGTAGTGGATGGTTTGAAACATTGTTGAACAGCCATATGAATATAAGCTCTAATGGGGAGATTTTTTCTGTTAAAGCCCGGAAAAGTAATGCATCAACAATTTTGGAAACATTGGACAAACTCTATAACCTAGACTTTTTGACCAGCGCTTCCAAGAATGAATGCACAGCTGCAGTTGGTCTGAAGTGGATGCTTAATCAGGTGGGTGCCATTTTTAAAATTCTATTTGTCATGTCTGCAGTGGCGAAGCCAGAATTTTCATCAAGGGGTATCAAAATATAAATAATTAGATACATCAAAAAATCAGGGGGAGTCAACGTATAATAAATATACATAAAATAAAATAATTTATCTAGAAATATAATGTAATTTTCCCGCGAACATGTGATCACGAGAACATAACTACGTTGAGAACGTAGCTGTGATTTATAGAAAACCTTCTGTAAACTCGATTCATTTTATCAACAGTCTGTGCTAGTTGTTAGTAATTTATATAGTGGATATACGAGGTTGCTTCTTGATTTTTCGAATGTGAAGTTGGCATGTTTGTCTATCATCCGAATTTGCTCTTTTCATTAAGCTGTCATTTTGGTCGTGATAAACACATAAGTTTTATTAAGGAATTAAAAAAGGGGAAGATTGCTTGTGGTACAATGGAGTATTCAGTACCTAGCTGTGTTAGCTCTTCTTGAAGCGTTGCTCTTCTTCTTATGTTAGTTCATATGTGAAACATGCTAGCTCTGTTTTCAGAATTTGGGTTGATGTCTTTGTCTTATAGTCGTTCTCTCATTCACCGAACTGTATGTATGTGTTTGAATATGTAGTTATCACGTTGCAATTCTAGACTTGCATAATTAGTTAAGTTATGATGGTTTCTTATCACTTGTCTGCCGCTTTAATATGGTATATAGTAGATGGAACACTAGTACCGGAATAATGAGCAAGATAGAGACTCAGAATCCTTTGCTCGAACTAACTAGATCACGTGGAATCATATTGAATATTTGATGCTGATATATTGTACCATGCTAACATACAATCCTTGAAGTACTACAAGCATTGTGATTTCAGGAACACAAAAAAATATGTGATGCGTATTTTAGTAGAAAAATACGAAAGTTCCTTGATAAACATGCTTGGCTAGCCCCCCCCCCACCCCCAAAAAAAAACCCAACCTGTTTTGTTTGAAAAGTAAAGAAGTATTAAAACTTCTTATCTCATGTCTGTTTTTCGTGAAAAAATACCAATTGAAATGGAGGGTTTCTTCAAACAACAAGGGGAATCCAAGATTACTTGGCTAGAAAGGGACTCAATCCTATCCTGTGGATATGTAAGATACAAATTTCCAATCCTAGCAAGAAAGGGAGGGAAACCGATATTCAATTTAAAGTGATAAACAGAATTTCATACTCGATCTCGTAGATACATATAGGAGTAGTATTTTGCGGGAAGCCATATCCGATGTCACCACTGATCCACCCATGTACAACGGAAACTAGGTAGAAAAAAATTGTGAAAATTGGTCTCCATGATACATCACCTTATGGATAACTAAATCATGTAAAAATGGGTCTACACGATACATTACCTTGTGAAGAACTAGATCATGTAAACTCTGAAATTACCTTATGCTTTGGTGGCTTGGTTCCTCATGTCATGGTTATGGATCATGATGGACTGCATGGGCATTTCTATGTTATTACAGGGTCTATTGCAGCATCATGAGGAAATTGTTGAGTACTTCAAAAGGAGAGGAGTTTCTGCAATTTTTCTCTTCAGAAGAAATCTTTTGCGCAGAATGGTTTCGATACTAGCGAATTCCTATGATCAGAATGCTAAACTGTTAAACGGAACCCATAAGTCTCATGTGCATTCTCCTGTGGAGGTCAGTCGGATAAATCCCTATGATGTAGAGACACATGCTTATGTCTTCATGCTGTCTTAAGCAATCATGTTTTGCAGGCTGAGATACTCGCAAGTTACAAGCCTACAATAAACACAACCACGTTGATCGCTAACCTAAAACAAGTACAGGATATGGCTGCTAACGCTTCGGAGTACTTTAAGAGCACTCGGCATATAATCTTTTTCTATGAGGACATAATAAAAAACCGGACTGTAAGATATTGCATATTCTATTATATCCCTGATATTTTGGTTCTCTTGTGAGGAAGTTCGTTTTTATATGCCTACTTCCTATCGTTTTGTCACAGATACTGAATGATGTGCAAGATTTCCTGAAGGTTCCAAGAATGGACCTCCATAGTCGTCAAGTGAAGATACACAAGGGGCCATTGTCTTCACAAGTTGAAAATTGGAGCGATGTTGAAAAGACGCTCAAGGGAACATCTTATGAAAGCTTCCTACACGCAGATTACAAAATATAAATGTGCAGTCCTTGTGTATATGTAGCTTGTGTTGTTTAACTTTATTCTTTCATTATTTATGTGTAAGCAGAAGCTAAAAGGGGAACTTCTGGTTAAGATTTTGGTTGCAGCAGGCTGTCTTCGAGTTCCCCTCGTTTCAGGTAATCAATTTTGGGTATGTATTTGACTCTTCAGGTTAAATAGGTTTTCTAAGCTGACTGAATGAAATTAGCAATTTTGATCTCGAACCTTTTCTTCTCCCATCATTTTGGAATTATGATATTAATTCAAATGTCGCATTGCATTTTCCACTGTAGGTAAATCATACATGTGACATAGTCCATTACAATTTCAAAATCAAGCTGTGAATACCATTACTCCCACCATGTAAAGAATGAGTGAAGTTGATGAAAATGTACCTGGAAAAAAGCAATAGATCAAAACAACCAAATGTTTAGCATTCATTTGATGATAGTACCTAGAGCTGTGATCTTACTAGCTTAATCATCAAATTTGTTTGTATCCACCAACCTAGTATGGCGTAAAATCGAAGAAGAGAGAAGTCAAACGATTTAAGGTCTGTTTTTATCTGTTTGTAAACAAGAAAGTTGATAATTTGTTGCGTTAAATAACGTTCTAGTTAGAGTTATTACGCCAAAGAGCATTTGAACCAAAATAAACAGTCAATCTTGCAAGCATATGCGCTTGTACATTACAGCTTGTTTGGATGGTCGTTACCTATTGTATCGTATCGTATTATTACTTTAAATACGATGTTTATTTTGGTTATTACTTAAATTTTATTGTATCGTATCGTTAAATCTGTCGTTACGTAATGACGAAATGTGTCACTTTATGTAACGACCAATTTGGTGTGGTTGCATCGTTATCTTGTCTTTTTCTCTCATCTCACCCTTCGCTATTATTAAATTATTTTATTTCATTATTTACCCTACTTTTTTATATAACAAATTTATCCCGTATCATAATTTTTTTTTATAATATTATAAATTTATTCTTCATATTGCTGGTGCATGATATCATGACACAACAACAAACGATACAATCTATTCAAACATTGTATTCATCAAACTATACAATACAATACGATACATTATGAAATGATGCGTAACAACCACCCAAACAAGTTGTTAGCATCTTGTTTTTTGTACTTGGTATGGACATAGTGGTCACTCTTCTGTACTTCCAGATGAAATTGACTGCTATTTGGTTTGCCCAAAATCATCAGTGGTCTAGTTTGTAATGTGGCTTTACTCCACTTACCAATTAGGTTAAATCTATAATAAAAAAAAAAGAAAAAGAAATCATCTCGTATTAAAAGTCGAGACGAATTCAGAATTTTGAATACGTAAAATTTTAAGTGGTTCAAATTTACTTTGACATATTATTCTTTTACTTTTGCCTACGTATATATATAGTTTGAGCTAGAAGAAGTATATTATTACAAATGCGGTGTTGCTAACTTTACTCATTATTATAGCATGGGTTAAACATGAATTTCCCCCATCATTTACCCCTTAGCTCAAATAGGCTTTTTGAAGAGGTGTTTATCAGAAGTCTCAAGCTCAATTTAGTTGGGTTGTTACATTTTAGAAAGATAATTTTCTTACTACATACGATCAGAATGTTAATAACTTAGCTAAAATGTTATATTATCTTTTGACGAGTGTATATACTATTTTCTCCGTTTCAATTTATGTGAACTTATTTTCTTTTTAGTCAGTGCCAAAAAAATGACCACTTTCTTTATTTGGAAACAATTTACCTTTATGCAATGATTTATAGCCATACAAAATATATATGTCTCATTTTATACCATAAGTTCAAAAGTCTTTTCTATTTTAATAAACTTTGTGTCTAGTAAAATGAGTTCACATAAATTAAAACAGAGAAAGTATTATTTTTGAGAAGAAAATGTGAACCCCGATTAGATCCAATGTACAACAATGAGATAATGTCTTTGACTGTGCAGTTCTTTTCTAGGACAAAATCGACAAGTTTATATTTCCAAGTTGCAATAATAATTCAGAAGATCTAGTACTATAATTGATAGAATTATTTCAACAAGAAACTTGATTTTTCTGAACTCCGTTTTGAGCACAAAGCCACACCGTGAAAACAACGGAACGGAGTTGTAAAATCTAGCGACATCTTCACACGTCAACACGGACAGATGATGACCAGCATGTGCCTTACGCGCGACGACATGCTGGCCATC
Source organism: Nicotiana paniculata (assembly GCA_005239505.1). Classification (NCBI taxonomy): domain Eukaryota; kingdom Viridiplantae; phylum Streptophyta; class Magnoliopsida; order Solanales; family Solanaceae; genus Nicotiana; species Nicotiana paniculata. Next base: position 10,015 of record ML304288.1, read on the forward strand.
ATTCATACAAACAACCACTCAACGGTAAAAACTGTCTGGATCCATGTTTTCACCGAGTAGTACTAATAACTTGAAGTGAAAATAAGTGTTAATTAACTGTAGCTAAGTAATACTCCCTAGTCTCATATTACATAGTTACTAAAAATAATTATCTCAAATTATTTATTACTTTAGAAGATAAAATAAAATTAATTATCTTTTTCCTTTTTTATTCTTAGTCGTAATAATTATCCTTGAAAACTACAAACACTTTAATTATGAATAATTTTGTTTAACTACCAATAAAGAAAAATTAAATATGAAGACATGAATAAGAGTAAAGTGGTCAAAATTTTATCTTAATTAATTTTTCTTAAGGACGTGTACAAGAGAATCATGACATAGAATATGAGACGAAGGAGTTGTATTGGTCAAAATTTGGGCTGAACTTAATGACTACAAATGCATGAGATGTGGTCAAGGTCAAAACCGATCACGACTCTATGGCGAGGAGTCACCTAAAGAAGGATTAGTGTCGAGCTCGTGTAAAGAATATATTATAGCAACGGTTAAAATAAGTTTTAGAATAGGGAGAAGGAATATTCTCCTCCAGTTATACTTTTTAGATTTTTAGGAATATCCCCTATAAATAGGAAAAGATAAAAAAAAATGATCTTCATTTTTCTGATAAGAACACATTGTAAAGAGTTGACTATAAAGAATATACAAAAGCTTGTCGTGTCCACTGATTCCATTGCTCAAATATACATTTTTTTTTCACAAGATCCAAGGATTTCTGTCCACCTTCATTTTCTATTATCCCATGTTATTGTGAGGAAGGAGAACTATATGATTCACCCTCTATTTTCTCATTAATCCGTTTAAGAAAAGGTTTAACACTTTTTTGGTAAAGCAAGAACAGCTCTTCCGAAAATGAATTTAATGTAATGAATGAGTGAATTAGCTAATACTCCCTCCGTTCACTTTTATTTGGTAGGTATACTAAAATATATTTTTATTTTTACTTGTCAGTTTACGCATATTAAGAAAAGAGAATTTTTTTTATTATAACTATAATATTTATTATTTATTTTAAATTATTTTTTTAAATTTAATAAAATATGTATCAATTAATATGAGTATTATAATAAATTATATACTTTATTTATTATTTTTTAAGGACTTAAGAAATTATAACGTGCCAAGTAAAAGTCAACGGCGGAAATACAAAATAAGTATTGATTAAATTCTCCTGTCAACAGTTTAACGTTAGCTCAAAATACCATGTACGAAATGGACGGTTGCCGTCACGAAACGCCGATAAATGTTTGACTTCAAAGAAAAGCTACGACAAGAAAGGGACCCACGTTTGCCACCGCGTATCAGTTGGTCCCACAACCAACTTGTCTATAAACTTGTTCATCAACGGCCACCCTCAAACCCTCGCTTCTCAATCAGACGGTCAAAATTGAACGTCGTTACGCACGAGAGAGAGACCCTAGATCTCTATAGTATCTCTCTTCGTTATATAGTAAGCCGACTCTCTTCTAGTCTCCCTCTTTTCCTCTTCCTCTCTCTCGTGACCAGATACCCATTGCTCATTCTCTCTCTCTAAAACTTCCTTACAGAAAGCGTGAAGCAACTAGAGAGAGAGACAGAGAGAGAGAGAGAGGAAGAGGTGGTAAAATTGATTAGTGAAATTGGTGGGAAAATGAACGGAGGAGATATGAATCAGCAACAACAGCAACAACAACAACAGCAGCAGCAACAACAACAACAACAACAGTGGATGGCGATGCAGCAGTATCAACAGCAATGGATGGCGATGCAGTATCCAGCAGCAGCAATGGCGATGCAGCAACAGATGATGTATGGTCAGCAATACATGCCTTACTATCAGCAACATCAACAGAAGATGCAGCAGTCTCCTACTCAGATTCAGAGCTCATCTGAAGATAATAAAACGATCTGGATTGGTGATCTTCAGCAGTGGATGGATGAAAGTTATCTTCATTCCTGTTTTTCTCAAGCTGGCGAGGTTCGCCTTTTTCTCCCATTTATCTCTATCATTCAAGTTTCGTAGCATTCCCTGCTTGTATTTTCGTTAAATATCTGTTCAGCTGGTTTTGAGTACTTGATTGTCGTGATTTCATTGCTTTATAAATTTTAGTTAATTATAAGTAATCTGAAGTGCCAAATCCTGTATTGTAGTTAAGAAGAACTCACTCACCCTATTTAACTTGCTATTAGTTGGGAACTTAGTTTCACCTTACCGAGATCTCAGTCAGTGCAGCGGTCTGAGATTCAAAGCAGAATTCTTGGGATCTTGTGTCGCCTCTATTTTTATTAGTTTTTTTTTTCCTCAGGCCATCTAAAAGGGAAGATTCCAGGTCAAATTTCGATTTCTAGTGCGTTAGCTGTTTGGAGTATTTGATTTTCGTGATTAATTTCTTTATTGACTTTAGTCAATTAAAAGTAATGTGAAGTGTCAAATCTTGTATCATGATTAAGGTGAAGAAACTCACCCTATTTAACTTGCTGTTATTTGCGAACAAGATTTGACCTTTACTGAGATCGGAGTCAATATAGCGGTCTGAGATTCAAAGAAGAATCCTTCGGATCCTGTCACCTCTATTTCCCTTAGGGTATTTTTCCTTTTGGAAAGTGTGGACTGTGGAGAACTTCGAGTCAAATATTGTATTCTAGTTTGTGTCTTTGGGAAGCTAGAAATATCTCCCCACACAAAGATGAGATAAGAAGGATTCTAAATGCATTTGAATATATAGAAAAAATGCAGTTTTCGTGCCTTAACTTCTCACTGTTACATTCTAAAAGGACATCATCAAGTAGTTAGCTCGGCATCCAGTTTGTCGTAGAAATTCACCTTGGGTTCGAATTTGGGGATTTGGGTCACTAAAAAGATAAATTTAACTAGATTGAGACATAAGTATTGTTAGCTTTGTGAGAATTCTTATTACCAGAAAACAGCTAGAAGAATAAGAAGCCGAAAATGGCAAGTCTCTAGGAGAAGCAAGAAGGCTAAGAACGAAACAGAGAAAGAGGAAGCTATTTTAGGTGGTATGGTGTATAGTATATTGTTAGAGGGATCTCAGAAGAATAAGAAAGCCAGAATGTTTTAAAGAAGAAGTCAAGGAGGTACGTGATGGCGAGGAAGGATGAAGCTCTGGGAAAATAGGAAAAAAAAGGAGTGAAGAAGTGAAGGAAAGAATAAAGAAGAATGAGAAGCGGTGAAGAGATAATATCTTAGTTTTTGAATTTTCAGGAATATCTCAGCTGATGTATTGGTTGTAGTTTTTCTTGTTTTAAGATTATTTGTGACAGAGGTTGGTGATATTGTTATAGCTACTAAACTTGAAGCAAGAAGGTTTGATCTTAGCTTGTTCGATGGAAAACGGTAGAGAATGGGAGTAAATGCGGATGCCAAAAAGCTTTTCCTTTCTCAAAACAGAGATTAGAGATGAACATGTAATTGGACCAGCTGCATTGGAAGAGCTCTAGCAAGTTTTGCTTTTCTTTTCTAGAATTCCCTAGCCCTTCCTATGACTGTAATCTTGGTAACCTTTTATTTTGTGGTTGAAATAAAATTTTCTCAAGCATATCTTGTTCAAGCTTATACATCACTACTCATACAGAGTGCAATAGTTGATTATTAGTTTGCAATTTAAGCGTGCACTCTGTAATAGTACCTGACAACAGGTCATATATCATGCAGGTTATTTCTGTGAAGATTATTCGAAACAAGCAGACTGGTCAATCAGAGCGTTATGGATTTGTTGAGTTCAATACTCACGCAGCAGCGGAGAAAGTGCTACAGAGCTACAATGGCACTATGATGCCAAACGCAGAGCAACCCTTCCGTTTAAACTGGGCAGGCTTTAGCACTGGTGAAAAGCGTGCAGAAACTGGTTCTGATTTCTCGATTTTTGTAGGAGATTTGGCTTCTGATGTTACTGATACAATGTTGCGTGACACATTCGCTAGTAGATATCCATCTCTTAAAGGTGCAAAAGTAGTAGTAGATGCAAACACAGGCCACTCAAAAGGCTATGGCTTTGTAAGATTTGGTGATGAAAGCGAGAGGTCTCGGGCCATGACTGAAATGAATGGTGTATATTGTTCCAGCAGGGCCATGCGTATTGGTGTTGCTACCCCAAAGAAACCATCAGCACAGCAACAATATTCTTCCCAAGGTACGTGATATCGTTCCCCGGCAAGCCATTTAGCAAACTAAATTTGCTGGCATCAGATGACCATCAATGTATGCTGTTTATAATCTTGTCATCCATATTAAATGACATCTGCTTTCAAGATTCACATGGACATATTTTTCACCAAAGCGTTTTGAAGATTCTTTAACATTGTTGCATCTTGTGAAATCTTTTTTTTTTGCCGCTTAAATGTTCGAATTTCATCATTTCCAAAAACCGAAAAAACTCCGAATAAAAAAAATCCAAATCAGATCATTTTCCATTTCAATCCAGAAATTAGTCCAATTGATGCTTGAAAAACATAGTATGATATGTTGTTTAGAGCAACACATTAATGTTTTTTTAACCTGGTTGCACAAGCATTTTTTTGATTGATAACCTGGCTGAACAAGTTACTGGTAGCAAAACGTGCATACATTGATGGTCGAAACATTGAGAAAGCATGGATGCACCAAATTTTTCTAGATTTATTGAGCTTGATTTTCTTCTTTTAATTTATTACGACCAGTTATTTCTTACCTATGTGCTAGCAGTTCCATCGTATTGTAAATGTCATGTCAACTTTTATATTGAGGCCGGAACTTCTTACTCTAATTGTTCAGCTGTGATATTATCTGGTGGATATGCATCAAATGGTGCTGCAACCAATGGATCCCAGTCTGATGGTGATTCATCAAACACTACAGTAAGTACTCCTTTTTCTTGTGGAAGTTGGTCATATGTTAGTTAATTAACTCTTTAATCAACTAATACTTATAGAAAAATAGTTGGTTTGTTCTAACTTTTATTTATGTTAGATTTTTGTTGGAGGACTTGATTCTGATGTCACCGACGAGGAACTTAGGCAATCCTTTAATCAGTTTGGAGAAGTCATCTCTGTGAAAATACCTGCTGGAAAAGGATGTGGTTTTGTACAATTTTCTGACAGGTAATTAGCCGTATTGCTTGACATGAAATTCAAGGTGGTTAAGTAGCATGTGCACTTTTTATTAGTGTATCATTCTCTGAGACATTGAGAGTGAGAGAATTGATATTACGAGTATTGAGGCATGGAGATTGATTGGTAGATAAATTCAGTATCTTTCAGCATTTAACCATTCCTCATAAAAAACAAGTGGATTTCCCTTTTTGTTTATTGTTAATGAATTGAACCGAGAGTCTCCCGGAAACAGCCTACCTCTTCGGGGTAGGAGTAAGGTCTGCGTACACTCTACTCTCCCAGACCCCACTAGTGGGATTTTACTGGGTATGTTGTTGTTGTTGTTGTATAGTGTACCATTTAAATAAATGCATTAATCCTAGATATTGAGTTAAAAAGATGAGTGGTTTGGTTTTTGATTCTTGAAAAGTTGCCTAGGACTGAACACAAATACGATGTGAGGATAAAATAGTGTAAATTGTGTGCAATTGCTGCTTATTGGCGGAATATGAGTCTTTTTTTTATATTTGATAAGATTTTGAAGTTTGGACTCTGTTTCCTACTGGTCCATTATTTTAACCTTACATTACGCAAACTTATTGTTTGTTTATTTTTTCTGGACCATCCAATATTGCGTTGGTTCTTCCTTGCTTTTGACAGTTATCAACTCAACTTCATTTTTGTTCTTTATATCTTATGTTTACACATATATTTCTTTCCTTTCTTCTATCTCACTAAGCTCCTTCTGCAAGATTCTATTATGTTCTTTCTTTCAAAGTAACTTTAACACAGCAAATCTCATCACCACCATCTTCTGTTGCTAACTTTAGTGTGCAATCAACTATAGACTATTAGCAACTGGCCTTTGAATTTCTTATCAATAGGAAAAAGTTATTGGGGCTCACTTTATCCGTCGGGCCATAAGGTTCACTGCTAGATGGTAAATTTCCTTTTGGGTTCCTAATGAAAGTAGAAAATTGTATGCAAGTAGAAGAAAAACTTTTCTGAATATGAGATCTCTTTCCTTTTTTAATTAGGACATGAATTTTGAACTGCCCCAAGTGTCGTATGTAACTTGCTTGAAAGGGAATACAACTGGTGGTAAAAACCAAATCTTATGAACAAATCAAACTGAACACACTGCCAGAGTACCATAGTAAACCTAGGCAGTTAAACGGGGAAAAGACACGAAGTTTTTAGGTTATTGCTAATTTATAAAATAGTGTAGTCTTATGCTGAAGCCTTTAAATGCAGCATGCAGAATATAATATATTCTTTGTGCAACCTGCAGTACAATTAAGATGTAAATATTTTTTGCTGGCTTTTCCAATTCCTACATGTTTAACTGATTAAAAGATTTTTTTGCTGTACACATACCTGTACCTTGCTGGTGCAATTAGTGAAATTGATCTTTCTTGTAATAATTAAAAAAAAGGAAGCATGCTTGACTACCTTCTGGGTTTTTATGTTCCGTAGGAGCTCTGCACAGGAAGCGATACAAAAATTAAGTGGAGCAATAATTGGCAAGCAGGCAGTTCGTCTTTCCTGGGGACGAAGTCCAGCAAACAAGCAGGTAACTCCCACAGGAATATTCTTAATGTAAAATATCAACTCTTGATCAAAAAAGAATTTTTTAAAACAGGGAAAAGAGAAATCAGCCTGCTTTTCCAATAGAAAAGTTAAATGACAAGGCCGGTGATCTGATCTGTGGCCCTTTTGAAGTCGGACTCTTTTCCAAAATGATCAAATGTCCTACAATGTATCCTTCCTAAAGTCAACCTCGTTCACGGAATGATCTCTAATGTTCTACAAAAGATTTCACCTTTTATTTGTTCTTGTGGTACAATGTCTTCTTCAACCCGTCTTTTTGTTCTCTAATTTTGCAGATGAGAACTGATTCTGGTAGTCAATGGAATGGGGGTTATAATGGAAGGCAAAATTATGGAGGATATGGATATGGCGCATCGCAAAATCAGGATTCTGGCATGTATGCTACTGGAGCAGCTTATGGAGCATCCTCTAATGGCTACGGGAATCACCAGCAGCCTGTTAGCTGATCTCTAGTGAACTCTGCCACTAAATGAGAGATTGCCAAAGCTCTCTCTTCTTCTACTTTTGGGGATCAAATTTATATTTGACTTATAAGCTTTTAAGCATATAGTGTTTGATGAGAATTTTGTAGCTGGATTTATTTTATGCTTAGTGAGTCCAAGATATGTTAAACCTAAACTTAGAATGATTGGTGAACTTCGATTTTTCTCCTGTTTTTTCCATCTCTTTGTCTGTCTCTACATCTTTTTTCAGATAAGACTTAACAAAACAAACTGGCTAGGTTCAAGAAGTGAGGAACCATTCATGCTGAATCACATGCGCCATAAATTCTCCATTTTATCAATCCTATTTGATCTGCCTGTCTTACCAGAAATGGCTTTGTAATCGATCTCTCTTTATCTCATTGTTCTGCACCTTCTTAGAAGCAAAAGATTCTTGTATCCAGAGCGAAATTTTGCAAAGATAGAAGTGTCATAAAGATGGAACTGTATATTCATCAAATTATTTTCCGATCCCAAGTCTATGGGGGTTAATTGGAGAAATGAGAATAAAATTATGGGCAGCCCGTGCACTACGTTTTTGCTATGCACGGGATACAGAAAAGTACCGGATCACAAGAATTTATGCTATGTAGTTTTATCTTGTATTTATGCAAAAGGCTATTTTCATGGCTTGAACCCGTGAAAGAATATTGTTTTTTTCATTTGCTTTTTTGTTTGTCAACGGGGAGTAATTGGAAAAATGAGAAATGGGAGTGGGAAACAATAAGATCTTTCTCTAAATCTGCGTTTCGCATTCTTTCGCCGAAATCAATGTGTTCAAATTTTTTATCGTTGCATCGACCTTCTTTCCTTGTTACTTAAAGCGCAAAATTACCGAAGTGACTTCGAAGGTCCATGGCACTTGCTTAAATTAATATTGAAATATTACGTAATAATCCTTGGAATACTCGAATAATATTTGGATTCTGTGTGATATCTTGCCTAGTATTGCGGTTCGAGACAGTTTTTTTTCCTTGCTTGTGTGGTTCGACAGAGTTAAAAAGTAGAATGCCACAGTAACTTATTTGATAGCAGTATTTATTCGGGTGTTTACATAAAATACAAATACATATTAATTAATTATGTTTAATCCTTAAAACTTATATGTGTATACGGTCAAAACGGGTCTGCCCTTCTTATGATTAATCGAGGTTGGATCATGATAGACCACAGTTCGGCCTCGTGTTGTATCCAGCCTCAGTACGAAGTTAGATTGATGAATCCTTAATTCAGAGACCGATCAAGGAGGAGATCAGTCAAGACCGAAACCAAGCAGAACGGAGATCGATGAAGGTTTACTTAGTCAAGTAACGGCAAGCCGAAATATCTGTGATCGAGCAAGGATCACGGCGGAAATCTTGGCACGTATGAAGATGATGACGGTTAATTAGCCAATCATGAGATTTCTTACTGTATTAAGAATTATGCCATAAGTAGAACTCCACTACTATATAAAGGGGGTTTAATCATTTGTAAAGGCATGAGATTCACGCAATTCAAAGCGATATACTATTCTTTTAGCTCTCAATACTTAGTTATTTCATTCATATTTCACTTTGCTGATTCATTTGGTTCGAGGATAACCTGCCTCGAGGGCCAAAGCTACATGTCTCATTAGGTTTGCTTTATTTTTCTTTAAAGTCAGTTTTAATATCTATTTACATATTTTCTCAGTTTGTGCCAAGTGAAATCATGTATCCTTAAAACCACATATAAATTATTAGGGTAAACAGTTTGGCGCCCACCGTGGGGCTAAGGATAATAGTGATTGCATGGTACTAACTTTCGCAACACACACTATTTTATACTTGTTCTTGTGAGTATCTTTGATTCCAGGATCAGCATGTCGAGCTATCAAGAAACACCCACACACATAGACAATGGTCTTGGTTTCCATGGAGAGAACGACAACATAGCCGCCCCACGGAACGAAGTACCTCCAGTTGACCTCGATGGAGTCCCGCCGTAGACCCAATCTACGCCAGTTCCCATGTTGCCGTTAATTCAAATCTGGCCGTCGACCCCGAGAATAGCGTCCGCAGAGATGTTCGATCAGCTGGTCAGAGCGCATAGGGCGGAGAAAAAGGCGGGATCAACCTTCGATTGATATTTGAAATGTTGTAGGCTCAACAAGATACAATAGCACAACTCCAAAACCAGAACATGCACTGAGCGGGGCCGAGCCCGAGCCATCGCACGTTGTTGTTCATAGGGCCGAATCGATGTCAAGAAGATCAAACGGAAATGAACCAGGGACCGACCCCTCTATCATGAAGATGCTCGAGGAGCTGACAAAGTAAGTTGAATCTGGGGNATGACAAAAAGGTGGAAACCTATAACTCCAGAGTTGATCAAATTCCGGGAGCACCACCGATTTTGAAGGGTTAGGATTCAAAGAAGTTCGTGCAAAAGCCCTTCCCTCCGAGCGCGGCTCCTAAACCAATTCCCATGAAGTTCTGCATGCCAGAAATATCCAAGTACATTGGAACGATCGACCCCAACGAGTATATCACTTCTTACACATGTGCAATTAAGGGGAACGATCTGGGGGACGATGAAATCGAGCCCGTGTTGTTGAAAAAATTCGGGGAGCCTTTATCAAAGGGAGAGGTCATATGGTACCATAACTTGCCACCCAACTCCATTGATTCTTTTTCCGTGCTTGCAGATTCCTTTGTTAAAGCACACGCCAGAGCTATAAAGGTCGAGACTAGGAAGTCGGACCTCTTCAAGGTAAAGCAGAAAGATAACGAGATGCTCAGAGAGTTTGTGTCTCGGTTCCAGATGGAACGTATGGACCTATATCCGGTTGCCGATGATTGGGATGTTCAGGCCTTCAATCAAGGATTAAACGACGAAGCTCGGTTGCTTCACAACACTTAAAGCAGAACTTGATCGAATACCCAACTTTCACCTGGGTCGATGTGCATAATCGGTATCAGTCGAAGATTAGGGTCGAAGACGACCAGTTGGGGGCTCCTTCCGACTCTGTTTATCCTATCAGGCCTATCAACAGAGTCAAAAAGGATATTGACCAGGAACCACGGTCAAACAGGGATCGTTACATGCCATATAATGGAGATCGGAGAAACAATGGACCTGGACGCAACCCCATTCGAGGTGAAAAAAGAAATGATCGAGGTCAGAGCTCTCGAGGGCTCATGAGCAAGAATGGTTTCGACAAGAATGTCGAGACCAAAGAAGCACCACGGCTGTCAGAATATAACTTCAGTTGATGCATCAGCTATCATATCATCCATCGGACGCATCAAAGATACTAAATGGCCTCGACCTCTGCAAACCAATCCAGCCTAGAGAAATCCCAACCAAATGTGCAAGTATCATGGCACCCATGTCCATAGAAGACTGTATACAACTAAGGGAAGAAGTATCCCAATTGTTCAACGAGGGGCACCTTCGGGAATTCTTAAGCGACCGGGCTAAGAACCACTTCAGAAACAAAGATTCAACAGACAGAACGACCAAGAAGAGCCACAATACGTGATTCACATGATTGTTGGAGGGGTCGATATTCCTCAAGTACCAGTATCTTAATGCTCCAAGGTGTCGATCACGAGGGAAAAGACAACTCAGAATTATGTACCAAAAGGAACCTTGTCTTTCAATGACAAGGATTCAGAGGGGATATTACAACCTCATAACAACGCGCTGGTAATATCTGTATTTATGAATAAGACTCAAGTTAAACATGTTTTGATTGATCCAGGAAGCTCGGCCAACATCACTCGATCGAGGGTCGTAGAACAGCTCGGCCTACAGGATTAAGTTGTACCCGCGGCCCTTGTACTTAACGCCTTCAACATGGAATGCGAAACCACCAAAGGTGAAATAACTTTGCCTGTGAACGTTGCCAGAACCATCCAAGAGACGAAGTTCCATGTGATCGAGGGCGACATGAGGTATACCGCCCTGTTCGGGAGGCCATGGATCCACAACATGAGGGTAGTACCCTCGACCCTTCATCAGGTTCTGAAGTTCCCGACACTAGAGGGAGTTAAAACGGTCTACGAGGAGCAACCCGCTGCCAAGGAAATGTTTGCAGTCGACGAAGTGATACCAATATCACCACTCTCATCAGCAAAAGGGTCAGATTTAAACGGAAAATAGGAGGCCAAATAGCAACCACAGACACCGGCCTCGACCCAATCAGATAAGTAGGGGATTGACGAGGATGATGACTGTGGGTTCCCTTGGTCCTTCATAGTCCCCGAAGTCACACTAACCGAACATCAGCCCGAACGAAAGGTATACCTAGGCACGGGGCTAGCTCCCGAGCTTAGGAGAAAACTTATTCAATTCCTTAAAACTAACATGAATTGCTTTTCTTGGTTCAATCTTGATATGACTGGGATCTCACTGGAAATCACCACTCATACGCTAAGCCTAGATCCAAAATTTTATCCAGTGAAGCAAAAAAGAAGACCCCGTCCAAGGTCAAGCATGCCTTCGTCAAAGACGAGGTAACAATACTTCTTAAAATAGGGTCCATTCGGGAAATAAAATATCCCCAATGGTTAGAAAACGTAGTAGTAGTCCCTAAGAAGGGAAACCAACTTAGAATGTGTGTAGATTACAAAGACCTGAATAAAGAATATCCCAAGGATTCTTTTCCTTAGCCTAATATCGATCGATGTGATCGATGCCACGGCCAACCACAAGATTCTCAGTTTTCTCGATGCCTATTCTGGGTACAACCAAATACAGATGAACCCGAATGATCAGGAAAAGACCTCGTTTATCACTAAGTACGGAATCTACTGCTATAATGTAATGCCATTCAGACTAAAAAATGCTGGTGCAACTTATCAACACCTAGTAAATTGGATGTTCGAAACTTTAGGTATACTGAAGAGATACAGCATGAAGCTTAACCCAGAAAAGTATGCATTCGAGGTTGGCTCTAGCAAGTTTCTCGGCTTCATGGTATCCAAACTATGAATCAAGATCAATCCCGATAAAATCAAAGCTATCGAGGACATCATGGTAGTAGACAATGTAAATGTCGTGCATACATTAACGGGGCGTATAGCAGCCCTAGGGCGATTCATCTGGAGATCCTCAGATAAGAGTCACCGATTCTTCTTATAACTGAAGAAGAAGAAGAAGAATAACTTTACGTGGACTCCGGAATGCTAACAGGCCTTGGACGATCTAAAACAGTACTATCGAGCTCGCCACTGCTTCACACGCCAAAAGCAAACGAGCAACTTTACTTTTATTTAGTAGTATCAAAGATAGCGGTAAGTGGAGTCTTGGTCCGAGAAGAATAAGGTACGCAATTCCCCATCTATTATGTTAGTCTAATCTTAGGTGAGGTCGAAACTAGGTATCCCCATCTAGAAAAAATGGCGCTCACTTTAATAAGCGCCTCTAGGAAGCTAAAACCATACTTTCAATGTCATCCTATATGTGTTATAACAACTTATCCATTTTGAAATATTTTGAATAAACTTGAACTTTCGGGTTGGTTGGCCAAATGGGCCATAGAAATCTGCGGGTACGATATTGAATATCGACCCCGAACAACCATCAAGTCTCAAATATTGGCAGACTTCATGGATGACTTCACGATGGCCCTCATACCTGAGGTTGAAAGAGAACTGTTAGTAAATTTGGGTACATTTATGGATGGTGCTTCGAACGCGAAGGGGTCCAGACTCGACATCATGTTGAAACCACTCACATGTAACATAGTTAAACAATCTATCAGAACTATAAACTTGACTAGCATTGAGGCCGAATATGAGGCCATAGTTGCAGGTATCAAATTAGCCAAAGTCCTGGGAGCGGAGGTGATCGAGGCCAAATGTGACTCCCTCCTCGTTGTGAGCTAGGTTAACGGAACCTTTGAAGTTCGAGAAGACCGAATGTAGAGATACTTGGATAAGCTATAGGTAACTCTACACCAATTTAAGGAATGGTCCTTGCAACATGTACCTCGAGATCAGAATAGTGAGGTCGATGCCCTCGTAAACCTAGGATCATCGATCGAAGACAACGAACTCAATTCGGGGGCTGTCATACAACTCATGAGATCGGTAGTCGAAGAAGTTCATACCGATATAAACTCCACAGGTTTGACCTGGGATTGGAGAAACAAATACAAAGAGTATATAAAGAATGGGAAGCTCCATCAGATCCAAAAGAATCGAGAGCCCTGCGCACAAAGGCAACACGATTCACCTTGTCCGAAGATGAAACATTGTTCAGAAGGATGTTCGATGGTCCATTATCGATATATCTAAGGCCAGGAGATACCGAATACATTCTAAGGGAAGTCCATGAGGGCACTTGCGAAAATCATTCCGGTGCCGAACCATTGGTCCACAAAGTGATCAGAGTCGGATACTACTGGATCGACATGGAGAAAGATGCAAAAGAGTTTGTTTAAAAATGCGACAAATGCCAAAGGCATGCACCAATGATTTATCAACCCGGGGAACTGCTCCACCCGGTCTTGTCCCCATGGTCATTCATGAAATGGGGAATGGACATTGTTGTCCCTCTTTCATCGGCCCCAAGTAAAGCTCAGTTTATTTTATTTATGAATAATTATTTCTCTAAGTGGGTTGAAGCACATGCTTTCGAGAAAGTTAGGGAAAAGGAGGTCATAGACTTTATTTGGGACCACATTATATGTCGATTCGGGATGCCCTCCAAAATTGTGTGCGATAATGGAAATCAGTTCATCGGCAACAAGGTGACTAAACTTTTCGAGGAGCACAAGATCAAAAGAATCATGTCAACACCTTATCATACCAGTGGGAACAGAAAAGTCGATTCGACCTACAAAACCATCATCTAAAATCTTAAGAAGAGACTAATCGACGCTAAAGGGAAATGGAAGGAAATTCTACCCAAGGTTCTTTGGGCATACCGCACAACATCGAGGTCTAGTACCAGAGCTACCGCATTCTCATTAGCTTATGGCGTCGAAGCTCTAACAATGGTCGAGGTCGAAGAACCTAACAGCAGGTTCCGATATGCAATGGAAGAATCAAATAACGAGGCTATGAATACGAGCCTAGAATTGTTGGATGAAAAATGCGAAGCCGGCATCGTCTGATTGGCCGCCCAAAAATAGCATATCAAGAGATACTACAATCAAGACAATCTTTGACATTTTTGGGTCGGGGATTTGGTGCTAAAAAAGTCATCCTCAACACCCGAAATCTGAACGAAGGAAAGAAGGGTCCAAACTGGGAAGGACCGTACCAGATTCTTGAGGTCACCGGAAAAGGGTCCTACAAGATCGGAACCATGAATAAGGAAAGACTACCGAGCAATTGGAATATATCACACCTAAAAAGATACTATTGCTAAGGTACGACCCCTTTCTATTTTCATTTTCGTTTTAGACTAACACTTGCAGGTGGTCAACAAGAATCGGCGGTGGATTTTTCAGCAGATGAAATGAAGTCTTTAGGTCTGAAAGCACGTGTTGCACTCTTTTTCCCTTAGACCGATTTTGTCCCAAATGGGTTTTTCGGCAAGGATTTTAACGAGGCAACAATGAATCGTGCTAACTTAGAATCAAGCGCGATTACGAATCGGCATCGAAGGTCAATTCAACAATATACGAGGTTCCTTTGCAATCAACCTCGAATACTGGGGGGGGGTCTACCCTCAGATATACATTATCTTCGAATATTAACTCTAGCGAGGAAACTACTTCGTAACAGGAGGTTCTCGATAGATAGAATTTATAGTAAGGGCCAAATGATCAGAATGAATCGTGCCCACATAGATTGATCGAGCACTGACTTAAACATGTACGCATGTATGACTATTTTGATCAAGAATAAAGATAAGTACTTTCCTTGAAAACATTTTATGTTTAAATTCTTTCCTCTTTACATCTCTTAAAGAGCTTTGTACTATAACGAGCCAAAGGGAAATACTTAACCAAAACACGAACGATCGCTCCCTCACTTGGGGACTACCGTTCAACTCAAACAACACAAGTTATCGGGCCTCGAGGACAAAAGACCTAATAGGCATCTCCCCGATCTCTAAAGTCCACGAACATCCCACTCGAGAACTATTATCTCGGGCAAGCCCGAACAAAATGGGAAAATGAGTCCACTGGGCAGATCCCGAACTAAAAGGATACAACCAATTTAACATGGCTCGAATACGTCCGAATTCCGTAACGAAACAAGCCTTCGAAAAAGGAAAAAATTCTTTCATAACCGGTTCTAAAAAGGCTACCCTCAGCAAAGTCACAAATTAAAGACATCTTCGAGAAAAGCTTCGACAATATCGAGCCCAGAAACTCTAATACAAAGGTTGTTCGGACCCTCGAACACTACCTTATTATCTCATGCTAAGACATTTTAACCTTTGTGATTATAAATTATAAAGAAAAAAAAAGAACTTAAGAGCCGAAAGGGAAAAGAAAGCCTTGTATTTATATATAAAATAGTCTTATTTAGAAGGGCTAAATCGGCCAAGTCTAAAAAACAATAAAATAATAATTTACAACGGCCCAAAACGACCTCAGAAAAAGTGCAAAAATAAGAACAAAAAAAAATACTAAGTCCTAAGAGGCTTGGTCCCCATCGGAGGCAGCATCTTTATCCTCGGGGTCTTCCCCATCTACAAATTCACTAAGTCTATCGGAGTCATCCTCGGGGAAGGCCAACTTTCGAGCCCGTCTTCTTCTGCTCGGGCATTATCGACCTCGACCACAATGTCGAAACCCTGGGCTTGATCATCTTCGAAGGCTTCCCTCCAAGCCTGCCACTTGCGGCCACCTTAGACTTAGCCTCCTTGAGCTTGTTGGTGGCCGAATCCAGCTGAGACTGAAGCTCCTTGATCTTCTCGGCCTGCACCGAGTTTTTCTCTTTCACAGCCTGAAGCTGAGACTCGGCCGAATCCAATTGTGCTTGGACGGTCTCTTTCATCGCGGCCAGGATATCCATGCTTCTCTTGAATTCCTCAGCCTCAGCCCGTATATCGTCCACCTGCTTGTCGAGTCGTCCGGTCTGCTCAAGCCTCTGTTAGATATGTAGAATCGGGTCATAGTCGCTATCTCTAACTCGTCTTCACTATCATGAAGCATTCAGAATACCTGTTCGGCTATGTCAGTGTGCTCGTCCCGAGCTGCAACCAAATCGGCCTGGAGTCTTTCACTGAGGAGTCTATAAGTGTCACTTTTCAGTAAGGCCCCGAACCTCGGCCTTATGCTCCTATCGAAACCTGAGGAACACTTTATGTTGCAACACCAAAGCCTGCAAGTAAGGAAGAAGATGTGGAGAATGATCTACAATTCTAAGTATAAAAGAAGTAATGTTGGCCCAAGAAATTGAATAGTTTTGAAGATTGACAAAGGAACTCAGAAATGAACCAGTTCCATCACTGGCAGACATAGACACAAGAAGAGTCAAAGGCACGTGAGGTGCACATGAAGGAGATAAACAAAATCTGGTAAAATAGAGATATCTCCTGATCGAAAAGATTGTAAAAATAATAAGGAGTAAGAACATAATCTAAGATAAGGAAGGATTTGAAGAGTTGAGATTAACTAGAAATCTTCCACCAAGGAAGAGTAGCATTAGAACTCTAGTTAATTCCTTATCTACTAATCCTATATATTGCAGATTGTTCTTATTGTATAGGTACACACAAAATCAGAAGCTAAGAAAGAATTGAGAGAAAAATTAGCGAGGCAATTTTGCAAGCAGTTCGTGTGAAATTTGAGCGTGCGAATCTGAAGCTACTTGAACCAGCTAGAAGAACCAGTTCCAACGGTTTTCTTTTAGTCTAGTTTATTTGTAGTAGGTGATTTTAACTTGTACCTTTTCAGCTTTATCTAGAAGCATCTGTAATAGGTACTATGTGTTCAAGATATAGCTAACTTGGGTTTGTTGCAAATAGCTAGAGGCTAGTTTGCTACAAGGGATTAGAGGTAATCCTAGGTTTACAAAAGAGTTTTTGTAAATGCTGTTTTGGCTCACTTATTTAGCAAAGAGTTTTGAGAAAATCCTACTGGGAAGTAGGTCGTGATTTTTTCACTTTTTGAGCCAGGTGTTTTCCACGTAAAAATCTCTATGTTTTTTAATTTTTGTGTTTATTATTTCGCAAACAATAGGAGTTGGAACACATAGAAGAACCTGGTCCTTCTATAACAAGTGCACACAAAAATCGGACACCACACAAATCACCCCCCTCTTGTGTGGTATTGACGTACAAAACATCAATTGGTATCAGAGCAGGTTATCCTTGAAGAAGCTAAAACCTTACGAGAAGATCAAGATGAGTGCACCACCTGGGAAATGGGAAGGACAATCAACTGCTAGGACTCCACTCTTCAATGGCCAGTACTACTCCTGGTGGAAGAACAGGATGAGAGAACACATAATCGGAGAAGACTACGAGCTATGGGACATTGTTACTGATCGTCCTTTGGCCACTATGAAGAAGAATGCTGAAGGATTAGATGTGCCAAAGACAAGAGCTGATTGCACTGCTGAAGTTTTGAGAAAGTGGGAGAAGAATACTAAGTCCAAGAAGTGTCTTGTGTGTGAACTTGGTTAAGACGAGTTCAACAGAATTCAAATTTGTACCACTGCTAAAGAAATTTGGGGCACTTTGCAAGTGGCTCATGAAGGAACGACTCAAATGAAGAGGTCCAGAGGTACTCTACTATATTCTCAGTATGAGAATTTCTCTATGAAGAAAGGAGAGACCATTCAAGAGATGTATACAAGGTTCACCATACTGACTAATGAACTAAAGTCTCTTGGAAGGACTTTTCTTGAAGAAGCCAAATTTGAAAAGATTTTGACAAGGGTTCTGCCAGTTTCCTGGGAAAGCAAGATCACTGCAATTTAGGAATCTAAGAACATTGCAACTCTTAAACTGGATGAATTGATCGGAAATCTCACCGTCTATGAACTTAGAAGTTAGACCATGAAGATTGACGCGCCCAAGAAGGAAAGGAGTCTGGTACTCAGAATCACAGAAGGAGCTGATTTGGAGGAAGATGAAATGGCTATGATCACCAAGGATTTCAAGAAATATCTTATGAGAGGAAAAAGTTCCTCAAGAGGTGGAAATTACAACAGGACAAGGGTACCTGAAAAAATGACTAATGAGGACTGCTACAAGTGTGGGAAGACTGATCATCGCTTGCTCTCAATGGGAAATTGAATGGAAGAAGGAAAGATCTGAGCGAAGGAACCGGAAGAAGGAACATGTTCATCCCAAGAAGAACAAAGCATCAACAAAGGCTATGGTTGCTGCTTGGGGAGAAAGTTCAGATGAGGAATCAGATATGAAGATGGAGATGCAAGCACTTATGGAAATTGGTGAATCAGATGAGGAAAATTAGAGAGGCAATTTTGCAAGTAGCTCGTGTGAAATTTGAGTGTGCGAAATGAAGCTACTTGAACCAGCTAGAAGAACCAGTTCCAGCGATTTTCTTTTAGTCTAGTTTATTTATAGTAGGTGGTTTTAACTTGTACCTTTTCAGCTTTATCTAGAAGCGCCTGTAATAGGTACTCTGTGTTTAAGATATAGCTAACTTGGGTTTGTTACAAATAGCTAGAGGCTAGTTTGCTACAAGGGATTAAAGGTAATCCTAGGTTTACAAAAGAGTTTTTGTAAATGCTGTTTTGGCTCATTGATTTAGTAAAGAGTTTTGGGAAAATCCTATTGGGAAGTAGGTCGTCATTTTTTCACCTTTTGAGCCAGGTATTTTTCACGTAAAAATCTCTATGTTTTTTTATTTTTGTATTTATTATTCCGCAAACAATAGGAGTTGGAACACATAGAAGAACCTGGTCTTTCTATAACAAGTGCACGCGAAAATCAGACACCATACAAATCATTCCCCCCTCTTGTGTGGTATTGACGTATAAAACATCAATTGGTATCAGAGAAGTTTATCCTTAAAGAGGCTAACAACTTAGGAGAAGATTAATATGAGTGCACCACCTGAGAACTGGGAAGGACAATCAACTGCTAGGCCCCCACTCTTCAATGGCCAGTACTACTCCTGGTGGAAGAACAGGATGAGAGACCACATAATCGGAGAAGACTACGAGCTATGGGACATTGTTACTGATAGTCCCTTGGCCGCTATGAAGAAGAATACTGAAAGAGTAGATGTGCCAAAGACAAGAGTTGACTGCACTTCTGAAGATTTGAGAAAGTGGGAGAAGAATACTAAGGTCAAGAAGTGGCTTGTGTGTGGATTTGGTCCAGACGAGTACAACAGAATTCAAAGTTGTACCACTGCTAAAGAAATTTGGGACACTTTGCAAGTGACTCATGAAGGAATGGATCAAGTGAAGATGTCCGGAGGTACTCTACTATATTCTCAGTATGAGAATTTCTCTATGAAGGAAGGAGAGACCATTCAAGATATGTATACAAGGTTCACCATACTGATTAATGAACTAAAGTCTCTTGGAAGGACTCTTCTTAAAGAAGCCAAAGTTGAAAAGATTCTGACAAGGGTTCTGCTAGCTTCCTGGGAAAGCAAGATCACTGCAATTCAGGAATCTATGAATATTTCAACTCTTAAACTGGATGAATTGATCGGAAATCTCACTGCCTATGAACTTAGAAGGCAGACCATGAAGATGGACGCGCCTAAGAAGGCAAGGAGTCTGGCACTCAGAATCACTGAAGGAGCTGATCTGGAGGAAGATGAAATGACTATGATTGTTGATACCCAATTTTTCCCTATATTATTTTCAAAATGCATATATTCTTTCAAAACAATGCATGGGCATCAATTAATATTTTTCCTTAATTTTCTGTGATTTTAAAAGATTTTTAATTAATTTGTTCCATCATTTTATTATCTAAATAATTACTAATTGCATCACAAAGGATTCTATAATAATTTTATTGCTTAATTTTTATCCTTTATATTTATATTAAGCTTTAATTATTTTATGCATAATTATATTACATCTTCAGGTTGTAATTGCAATAATAGCCCATGTGTGCATACTTACTTTATTTTTACACGAAAATGACTTTGTATATTTTATAATATTAAGTAATTATTTTAAATTATTTTCATACATAAATAGCATTTTCATCATTTATTAACTTTTATAAATTATTTTATTAAACTAAATAGGTATTTAACATATAGCCTCTTTTATGATTTTTTTCCGGACCTTAGCCCAATAACTACCCCAGCCCAATACCCTAACCTTACCCAATACCCATAACCCAAACCCAATAACCCAATTATTATAACCCGCCCCAACCCCAGATTTAATCCTGGTCGTTGATCTA
Organism: Nicotiana paniculata; assembly: GCA_005239505.1. Lineage (NCBI taxonomy): Eukaryota > Viridiplantae > Streptophyta > Magnoliopsida > Solanales > Solanaceae > Nicotiana > Nicotiana paniculata. Next base: position 30,516 of record ML304288.1, read on the forward strand.
AGAAGATCAACGATCCAGGACAATCTTTCCATTTTTAATTAACCAAACGACCTAAATCCTACTCACATTTCCAAATCCTCCCCCTTGAAACCCCTTTCCTTCTCTCTTCTCTCTCACCCTCCTTCTAACCCTAGCCCGCCTTTACTGGAACCCCTTTGATTCATGGGTTCTTTCTTCAATCTCAGGCCCTATCTGACCTCCTATCTCTGCCGGTTGTTCGATTTTCATGTTACTTGAGGATAATCTCAAGAAGCTCGAGCCAGATTTGGTTCAAATCTCTCATGTTCTCGATTAATTTATCTGTATTCACCCCCATGTCTGTGATTATTATTACTTTTGTATTTTTATGGCTTCAAATCTCTGGTTTAAACAAGATTTTCCACCTCTATTTTTGTATAAACCTAAATATTTCTGGCCAAATCAGTTCAAACCTCTTTAGATCTGAAGCGGTTCGAGTTCGTTTGGTATTTTTCCTTTAAGATTCTTCTGTTTTTACTACTATTTTCAACCGATCACATTTTTTCCTAAAAGCTAGGGTTTCGATTTTTCAAGAGGTTTCTGCAAAAATGTTTAAAACGTTTAAATATTTAACTCTAGTTTTCTTCTTTACTGTTTGACTGATTTCTTTTACTTGAGTTTCACCTCTATGTCTTTACATCTTAAGGTTTTTCATTATTTGACTGTTGGTTATAATTTTTTGCCCGTTTACTGTGGCTCTATCAATTAAAGTGATTAACTTATTTACTTACGTAATTAGGGTTCAAAAATTGTGCTTTCCTTTTAAAACTGATATCTCCTTGACATATTTTTACCTATTCTTTCCTTATGTGCGATTCCTAATTGGTACTACTTGCCTTAATTCTCTTGCTAGCCTGATTTTTGTGCTTTGATTACTAGAACCCACCTATAAGTGATCTCTGGATTTACTACTTACTTTATTTAGCCTCAATCTTGTCTACTGATTTATTCCGTGAAAGATGCTCCTTAATTTAAGTTACACTTACTATTAATTGACTCTTGTTAACCCTAATTGATTGATTGATTGATTTTGCATACCTTACCTTATTTGGTTTTACTCTACTATATGCTATAAAAAACTTTCCCTATTATGATTTTAACACACAAGTTCACGCTTACAGACTTACACTCACACTTACACACTCTCACACTTTCTTCACTTCACAACTTAAAAAAGCTCTCTGTTTTCCTCAAAAAACTCTCTTTGTGCTACTACTCTGGTTTTTGCACTGTTTAGCCGGCTGGAAGCCAAGGCTAAAATCTTTGGATCCAAACTGTTATTACATTCCTATTTACTTTCTTCCTAACTGGTATGTGTTAAACTTCTGTTAACCTATTTCTATTTTATATGTTATGTGATTAGTTTATTTCAACCTCAACCTGCTTCTGTTTGATACATGATTCTTGTCTGTTTCTTTCGCAACCGCTACATCTTAATTCTTGTTATCTTGTTCTGTTCTGCATGTTTATTTCAACCTTAGCGTGCTTCTGCCTGATCTATGATGCATGTTTACCTCTCTCTGAAACTAGTATGCTCTAGTTCCTACTACCCTATCATGTTCTATGTGTTTGGTTGGTTAGTTATTTCAAACTTCAACATGTTTTCTATTTAATACATGCCTATATGATCTCACTAAGTGATAAAGCTAACTAGGTTATCTTTAATAATTTATAACTCTGTATAATCAGTTGTATGTTCCCTGCCCTACAAGCCAATTCTGTCTGTTAATTTAAGTGCCCTTGCTCTTTGTGAATCACTTTGAATACAGGTATGAGTACTTAGTTGAATAAGTACTAATATGTTTAGACCATGTGCTCTGTTTATTTCTTGGCCCAACTCTGTTTGCTACAATGTAGTCTGAACTTATTTGCTTCTAAAAATCAAACTGTTTTTCTAAAACTGTCCCCCTACCCTTCATATACTATTTTCAAATTGTTACTCTTAGATATCTAGGTTCCGATCACCCCCAATGTGAGCACTGCCTAGGTCCTTGAGACTCCTCCGAACTCTGACACATTGGGGTTGGTCTTCCAATCTTTTATGAACTATTTTCTAAGTGAGGTTCTGGTGTGAGCATTGCCCGGGGTCCCTGAGGCCCTTGGGAACTTTTACACATTAGAAACCTAATTTTATGTTCCATGGATGGATCCCATTATGCTTAAGACTTGCTTTTCTAGAAGGCCTGGTTTCCAGGTTAATATTATGTTTGCTAAGGCTCCCTATAGTGTAATGGATATTATTATGTAATTCATTCATATTGGGCTTTAATAATATAATAATCTCTGTAATAACAGATCTCGGGTTATAAGTAAAAGCTGGGGGAGGGGGGGTTATACATCTTTGTTCAAAACTCGAGTAGAAATCATGTCTATATGGTTACTGTGTTGATTGTGTTACTAATCGTTTAGAAATTCTGCCTATAAGATGTTTTTCTTGACTGCTTGTGATCGTGCATATTAGAGACACTGTCTATAGGTCTTTTGGTAATTCCGCATTAGAATCCATGTTTTTAGGATCTACAGATATTTCCAATCTCAATGTGCATTAGTGTTCATGTATATAGGATTCTATTTGTTTGAGCTAATAAACTTTCCTGGCAATTTGCTTTAAAAAATTTTGCCCCAACGTGATTAATAGATATCATGCCTATAGGAAATAAAAATCAGTTTCAACTTAGACACCATGCCTGCAGGAATAAAAGGAATCAATTTCAAAACCTAGAAATCATGTCTATAGGATTTAAACTAATAGATAGCATACCTATATGGTAATCAGTTGTAAGTTTAGAAATCATGCTTGTAATCAGTTTCAACACTTAGAAATCATGCCTATAGGAGTTAACTAATTCTGCAAAAGTAGAAAGCATGCCTATAGGATCTAAAGAGATAAAAACCTGTTTGTTAAAATCACTAACTCGTTGTTATAGGTCTATAATTAACAGTTGTAGATACCATGCCTATAGGACTATTTTGGTTATCACTTAGGCAAACCTGTAGGTTTATTAAGAATTCTTGGCCTAAAACTATGATCTCTTGCTGCTTGAAATTTGGCCAAATTCAAAACTTAATCAAAATCAGTAGGCAAATTGATAGGTCCTAATGCTCTCCTTAAACAAACTGTTTCTCTACATTCTGTTTCTTCTCATCTAGATATTCTGCCTATAGGATCCTAAGTTAATGAAATTTGCTGATTGAACTGCGTGCATTTGTTGACTATTTGTGGAGGTTAACATGAGCCTTTAGTTGCTCTTCTGTAACAGTCCTATTTGAATTTTGTTTGTCGCCTAGATTTTTCTCATTTTAAGCAACCTAGGTCAGTCTAGAACCACCTTAAATAGAGGTCCTAAACACCTCCAGGATCATAGGTAAGGGACGGGTAGTGCACGCATAAGACACGAGTTAGAAGCTACTAGAACACTTAAGTAATAACTGAAAGATAGTAATTGGGTAGTAAAGGAGACGATGACCTGTGCGTTAATACTATGTGTAGCACCCCAACCTGGGGAAAGTTACCAAGTATTGCATGGAAATGATCCTATAGGCTAAAAAACTTAGGACCCCTTTAATTCCTATTTTAAAATAGTAGTTGTCTAAATTGCTTTATTTTCCTTTAAAGACTAATTCGCTTAATTAAGTTCGGTCGGGACCCACCATTGTGGACCTCGAGGGGAGCCTAACACCTTCCCATAAAGGTAATTTTGAGCCCTTACCCGATCTCTGGTGATGCAAACTAGTTTCATCAGTTAATTAATCTAGTTGCCCTAACGCACCTTAATCCGTTAGGTGGCGACTCTTCAAATCCCATATCCCATCCCAAAAGGAAGGGAGTCGTCTCAGAAATGTCGAAACCCGATTTCGCGAGAAAAAGGGGGCGCGACAATGATCACCAAGGATTTCAAGATATATCTTATGAGAGGAAAAGGTTCCTCAAGAGGTGGAAATTATAACAAGACAAGGGTACCTGAAAAAATGACTAATGAGGGCTAATGTGGAAAGGCTGATCATCACATCAAGAACTACCCTCAATGGGAAATTGAATGGAAGAAGGAAAGATCTGAACGAAGGAACCGGAAGAAGGAATATGTTCATCCCAAGAAGAACAAAGGATCAACAAATCCTATGGTTGCTGCTTGGGGATAAAGTTCAGATGAGGAATCAAATGATGAATATGGAGATGAACAAACACTTATGGCAATTGGCGAATCAGATGAGGAATCTGAGGTAAGTATAATTCATCCCAAACACAAGATTAAGTTTTTGTCTAAAGAAAAACTCTCTGAATTCCTACTAGATTTTATTGATGAATCTGAGGTAATAAATAAGGAAAAGGAACATCTGTCTAAGGATTGTGTAATTTTAAAGGCAAAGTATAAGAACCTAGAACTGAGAGTCAGTGAGACTGTGAGTGAAAATACTGCTTTGAAGAACCAAGTCCATACATTTGAAGCTAATGTCCTAGAGTTAAAATTTGAAAACTAAAAAATGAAACTAGGAACCAGTAAGAAGATAGCTGGCAACTCACAATTCACCTTAGAAGAAAATGTAGGTAAGCTAAAAGATGAACTGTATAGGAAGGATGAACATGTAAGAGTTTTGAAGGAGGAACTAGGCAAGGTGAAGCATGAACTAAATAGAACTTGTAAATGGAACAGATCCTCCGATGCTTTTACATGACTACATGAACATCATAGTAGCAATAGAAGAGGACTTGACTTTGGGAATCAACTGCCTAAGTGGGATCCTAAAAGCAAGTACCTCACTCTTCCTGATAACAAAATTTGTACCCACTGTGCTAAGACTGGTCACTATAAAAGTGAATGTAATGCAAAAGAAAATGCCAGTCAAAAGAACAAAAGTTTTGTTCAAGGGAAGAGTTGGTTGCCAAGTAGGGCTAAAAAGAATTTAATTCATCCTTTTGCTTATAGAAAGGGACCCAAAATAGTTTGGGTTCCTAAGACTAACCTCTGATTTCTTTTTGTAGGATCAAGTGGAGGGGAGCAACCAAATATGGTACATGGATAGTGGCTGCTCAAAGCACATGACTGGCAACAAGGACGAGTTCCTTTCACTTGAAGACCTCAAAGGAGGAAATGTCTCCTTAGGATATGGAAATAAAGGTGAAATCATTGGGGTTGGTAAGGTAGGTAAGAATGACACTCATTCCATTGAGAATGTCTATTTGATAGACGGCTTGAAATATAGCCTAATCAGTATGTCACAACTGTGTAATAGAGGTAACTTGGTAGCATTCACCTCTACAAAATATTTTGTGATAAATCTTACCACTGACAAGATTGTTTTGCAGGGAAAAAGAGTGAACAATATATACATTATATATCTGTCCACACTTTCAGAAAATGAACTAACCTGCTTAAGTGTGCCGGACAGTGATCCCCTCCTTTGGCATAAGAGGCTTGCACATGCAAGTCTAAGTCAACTCAACAAATTAGTCTCAAAGGACTTAGTGATAGGACTGCGTAACATTAAGTTGAAGGAATACAAAGTTTTTGATACTTGTGCAAGGAGGAAGCAGGTAAGATCCTCTTTTAAAAGTAAGAAAGTGGTAAGTACCACCAGAATGATGGAATTGGTCCATATGGATCTTTGTGGTCCAATGAGAATATTAAGCAGAGGTGGTAAGAGATATGTGATGGTTCTTGTTGATGATTATTCTAGATTTACCTAGACACTGTTTCTAACATCTAAAGATGAAGCATTTGACATGTTCACTTCTTTTGTTAGAAAAATTCAGAAACAATTAGGAAATCAACTTGCATCAATTAGGTCTGATCATGGCACTGAATTTGAAACTGCTAAATTTGCTGAATTATTGCGATGTGCATGTCATAGATCATAATATTTCTGCTCCTGGAAATCCACAACAAAATGGAGTAAGAAAGAATAGCACACTTGAAGATATGGCTAGGACTATGCTTATTTCTAGTAAATTACCCCATAGTTTCTAGGTAGAAGTTGTTAATACTGCATGCTACATCATAAATAGGTGCATGGCAAGACCCCTTGTAGAGAAGACTCCCTATGAGTTACTTAAAGGGAGAAAGCCAAATATATCCCACCTTAGGGCATTTGGTTGCAAGTGATTTGTGCACGACAATGGTAAAGACTCCCTAGGTAAGTTTGATCCCAAAAGAGATGAGGGAGTATTCTTGGGATATTCTTCACATAGTAAAGCTTATAAAGTTTATAACAAAAGAAGTATGTGTGTTGAAGAAAGTGTACATGTAGTTTTTGATGAAACTAACATTCTTTCTGAGAGACAAGAATAAGATGATGAAGCAATTAGGCTAGCTAGAAACTCACATGAGATCACAGCCCAGACTGAAGCAAAACTGGAGGAAGGAACAGGTGATGGAACAGGTTCATCCATCCTGGGCAACATGACAGGGAGAATAGAACAAAATAATTCCCAAACTTCATTGAAATATGTGCCTGAACATGTTCCACAACAACAAAGCATTGAAGGAACATCACAGAGTAACCAGTTGGTTGTGAAACCTTACAAATATCAAAGTTCTCACCCTATTGAGAACATTATCATTGATCCAACCTCTGGAATCAAAACCATATCTTCTTTAAAGAATATTTGTGCTTTTGATGCTTTCTTCTCTTATTAAACCTAAAAATGTTGCTGAGGCTTTGCAGGATGCAGACTGGGTAAATACAATGCAAGATGAACTCAACTAATTTGAAAGGAGTAAAGTTTGGCATTTGGCACCAAGACCCTTAGATAGATCAGTAATTTGCACTAAGTGGATATTCAAAAATAAACTTGATGAAGATGGAACATTTACTAGGAACAAGGCAAGATTGGTGGTTCAAGGATATAGTCAGGAGGAAGGCATAGACTATGATGAAACTTTTTCTCCAATGGCAAGGCTGGAAGCAATAAGGCTCCTCAAAGCCTTTGCTGCTTACATGGAATTCACCCTTCACTAGATGGATGTCAAGAGTACCTTCCTAAATGTCTATCTAAAGGAAGAAGTGTTTGTCAAGAAACCTCCGGGGTTTGAAAACAAGGAGAATCCTGATCATGTGTACAAGCTTGACAAGGCAGTATATGGACTCAAGCAAGCTCCTAGAGCATGGTATGAAAGATTATCAAAATTCTTGCTTGAGCATGATTACAAGAGAGGTAAAATTGATAGTACTCTCTTATTGAAGAAAAAGGTAAAGATCTCTTGGTAGTTCAGATATATGTAGATGACATAATCTTTGGAGCAATTACTGATAAGCTAAGTAAAGAATTTTCTAAACTAATGGGGAGTGAATTTGAAATGAGCATGATGGGTGAGCTTAATCTCTTTTTAGGCTTACAAATTAAACAAAATTCAAATAGAACTATGATCCATCAGCAAAAATATGTAAAAGAGTTGCTTAAAAGGTTTAAAATGGAAGATTCCAAAGAAATTGACACTCCTATTGCAACAGCCACAAAATTAGATATAGATGAACCTGGTTCATCTATTAATCAAAAGTTGTATAGGGATGATTGGTTCTTTGCTGTATCTCACTGCTAGTAGACCTGACATTGTTTTCAGTGTAGGACTTTGTGCAAGATTTCAGACTAATCCAAAGGAATCCCACTTAATAGCTGTAAAGAGAATCTTGAGATACCTAAAAGGAACCACTGATCTCTGTACTTGGTATCCAAAAGATAGTAACTTTAACCTTATGGGATATGCTGATGCTGACTATGTAGGTTTTCTCGTGGATAGAAAGAGCACCTCAGGTATGGCACACTTTCTTGGTTCATGCCTTGTGTCTTGGGCCACTAAAAAGCAGAATTATGTGGCCCTATTTACTGTTGCAGCTGAGTACGTGGCTGCAGCCTCATGTTGTGCTCAACTATTGTGGATTAAGTAGCAATTGATGGATTTTGGAATCGATGTTGGATGTATCCCTATATTTTGTGATAACACTAGTGCTATGAGTATGACAAAGAACCCCGTTCATCATAAAAGAAAAAAGCACATAGATGTTAGACATCATTTTTAAGGGACAATTATGAGAAGGGATTGATCACCATAGAGCTTTGTGCTACCGATAAACAGATTGCTGACATATTTACAAAATCACTGAGTAGAGAGCATTTTGAAAGGAACATGTTAGAGTTAGGGATGATTAAGATCACCTAATTGAACCAGTTCAGAGTGTATGAAAAAAAAACAAAAAACAAAAAAATTTATTTGGCTAGATAATCTGCAACTTGTGTAAATAATAAGATTAATAGTTACTCAGTCTCATACTATAAATAGTATACTCCTGTGCCGTGATTTGATATGACTCACGATTGCTAATGAAATTTTCTCTATTGTTGAAAGTTGAGACATGATCAAGAGGATTCTTAAGTGATGAACCTGGTTCATCAGTGCTGGTTCATCTGAAAGATGAGGTATGTGTTCTACACTCTGCACATTTTGAAATACTAATATTTAAATCATGAGCAGAACTCTACCCAAACTCATAATATTTCAAAGCCTATCCTATAAAGATTTGAACCAGTTCTGTCTACACTAAAGAATCCCCACCGTATTAAAACACCTAGATCCTAGGGAAGCAGTAAACGTCATTCCAAACTAAACAAATACAAAGTGATTAAACTTATAATTGACCCAAAAAGCCGCCGTTGTGTATTAATGACACTTCCCTTTAAATCCCCCATCATCACCTCTAAAAGCCCTCATCAATTCTGAAAAATCGTCGAAACCCTTCCTTCTCTTTGTGCCTTCAACTTCAATCCAGATTCTTTCTTCCTTCATCAACCAAAAATAAAAATGTCTAACCCCTGGAACAATCCTGGTACTCCACCACCCCTACTCTATCCTCATCCCCCACAACCCCTCAATATAATTCTACCACTCCTCAACCTAGTCCTAATCCCGAACCCAGAAAAAAGAGAGTTAAGATGCTTGCTAGAAAGAAAGTGGCCAGTGGCTCTTTAGAAAGAAAATTAAATGCCAAGCTCCAAGCAATTCAGGCTCAAGAATCACAAAATTCGAGCGATTCTTTTAAAGCAGCGATTGAGGGGGAAGCAACAGGATCTTCCAATTCTGAACAAGTATCTTATGTACTAAAACCTACTTCTGAGGGTGTTTCTGAGATTGCTGAAAATTTAGAAAATAAGTTTATTCTGGTTGGGTCTATGATAGATGTGAAATTGCCGGAGCAGAGAAGGAGAGGTGGTAAAAAAAACTGAAAAAGAAAAGGAGAGAGAGGTAGTAATCAGTGAAGAGAAGGGAAAAGGGAAATATGTGGTTGATTCTTCACCGATCTCTAAATCTATTAGAATGGAAATTTGTGGAGATGAGCCAGAAATGGAAGAAGGTGTCAAGAGGGCAGGGGGAAGTGAATCAGGAGAAACCGCTGAAGGTTAGTAAATCTGGGAAAGCACACAGATGAACCTGGTTCATCTACTGAGGAAACCCATCCGAATTTGTTGAAAAAGTTAGGCGATAGTTATAATCCAAATAAGAAAAAAACTCCCAAAGCTCCAATATCTGGGACAGCAAGAGCAAATAAGAAAAGAAAAGCTTCTCCTTCTAAGAGTTCTGATATTCCTCTCCAAGAGGAAGAACTACAAGGGGCAAGATAAAGCAAAGTGAGGAGGAGCTACAGAGAGCTTTAGCGGAGAGTAAGAAGAAGAAGTTGGAGAAAGGAAAAGAAAAAGTGGTTGCGCCTGTGGAGGTTGTTGAAGTAGATGAGATGGACCTGGTCCATCAAAGTGAAAAGGTGGCAGAGGTAGAGGTTCAGACCCCTAAGCCCAAGAACGCCAAGACTTCATCAAAGAAGTCTTCATCTGTTTCTAAGTCTGCTGAACCCTCGACCTTGCCAAGAAAACTAGGTTTGCAGTGAAACCCCAAAAAGTGAAAATTCCTGAAGAAGATGATTGGAGTGATGAAGAGGCAGTTGAATCTGATGGCGAGAAGGATAAGTTGACAAAGTTTGGAAAACGTACAATTCTGAAGGGAAGGTTGTTGAAAGACTTGGAAGAAGAAGGAATGATTTTGTTGCTGGAGAAGCTTGAGGGGTAGGACTGGAAGGACATGGTCCTTCAGTTGGATGGGAGACTGGCCAGAAATGAAATAGTGGAATTCATGGCAAACGCTAAGATCAAAGATGGCAAAGTCACTAGTCTGGTAAAGGGGGTCCAAATTTCTTTCGATGCCAACGAATTGGGTGAAATCCTTGGTATTTCCTCTGAAGGCTATGATGACTACACAAGGCAGAAATGACCAAGTCTAGATGCTCTTCCAACTGCCCTAGTGATAACAAGGAAGTTCTGCGACAATGAGGAATAAAGTGAGCCCAAGCCAGTCTATAAGAGTGAAATGAAGCCCCCACACAAGGTGATCTTTGAATTTATCAACAAGTGTGTGTTGCCACGGCAGGAAAAGAGGCACATTCCTAATTACATGGATTTGGTTTTGATGGAGTGCCTAGACAGTGGGAGGCAGATAAACTGGCCTTGGTTTATAATTCAGCTCTTGGACAGAGTTGTCAATGGATCCAAAGCCCACGCCATTCCATATGGCTTCATTATCACTTCTGTACTTGCTCATTACAAGGTGCCATTGAAGAAGGCGGAGATGGCCACAAGCAAGGAACACTTTGGAATAAATACTCTTTTGTCTTGTGTTTATTAGGTAAATGTCATCCCCAATGAACCTGGTTCATCGAAGAGGACACCTGTAAACAGCAAAGTCAGAGCTCTAGTGTAGGAGAGTGAGGCGAAGGATGTTGAAATAACAAGGCTGAAAAATTATTTGGCAGAGGTTGAATCTGAGAGGGATGCTCTCAGAGCTGAGCTAGGGAAAGGGAGAAGAATGAGGGAATTCTTCGAGATATGCTAACTCGTCTCCAAGACAAAACCCAAGCCTTAGTTCCCTAGCCTGCCTAGAACATCAGTGACCCAGACTCGGAACTTTTTCTTGGTTTTGCTCATGGTTTTAACTATTTTTTATTTCATTTTTTGGATTGTGGAAGAACATACTTTCTATCATTGAAATCTTATGCTTTTGCTCTTATTCGGTGTTTCTGTTTCTTTGATAGTTTGAATTATTTGTTGATTATTGATGATTAATCCATGATTGCACTTGCAGTTGCCCAAGTGGCCATGAGTAATTCTTAAATGTATGAGATTCACATAATTTTTGCAACTTTTCGATGATGCCAAAGGGGGGAAGAATGGGTGTGTTGCTCTGAACATGTGATATTTATAACCTAATATCCCTGGTTCTTTTGTGATAAACGCTTAATACTTTAATATGTGTCAATGTTGGTTTAAGTTGGATACTTGCCGAAGCGTATGGACGCACAAAGTTTGTCATCATCAAAAAGGGGGAATTTGTTGGCCCAAGAAACTGAATAGTTTTGAAGATTGACAAAGGAACTCAAAAATGAACCAGTTCCATCATTGGCAGACAAAGACACAAGCAGAGTCAAAGGCACGTGAGGTGCACATGAAGGAGATAAATGAAATCTGGTAAAATAGAGATATCTCCTGATCGAAAAGATTGCAAAATGATAAGGAGAAGGACTCCTTATTCAGTAAGAACAGAATCTAAGATAAGGAAGGATTTGAGGAGTTAAGATTAACTAGAACTCTTCCACCAAGGAAGAGTAGCATTAGAACTCTCGTTAATTCCTTATCTACTAATCCTATATATTGCAGATTGTTCTTATTGTACAGGTACGCACAAAAGCAGAATCTAAGCAAGAACTGAGAGCAAAATTAGCGAGGCAATTTTGCAAGCAGTTCGTGTGAAATTTGAGTGTGCGAATCTGAAGCTACTTGAACCAGCTAGAAGAACCAGTTCCAATGGTTGTCTTTTAGTATAGTTTATTTGTAGTAGGTGGTTTTAACTTGTACCTTTTCAGCTTTATCTAGAAGAGTCTATAATAGGTACTCTGTGTTCAAGTTATAGTTAACTTGGAGTTTGTCGCAAATAGCTAGAGGCTAGTTTGCTACAAGGGATTAGAGGTAATCCTAGGTTTACAAAAGAGTTTTTGTAAATGCTATTTTGGCTCACTGATTTAGTAAAGAGTTTTGGGAAAATCCTACTGGGAAGTAGGTCGTGGTTTTTTCACCTTTTGAGCTAGGTGTTTTCCACGTAAAAATTTATGTGTTCTTTAATTTCCGTATTTATTATTCCGCAAACAGTAGGAGTTGGAACACATAGAAGAACCTGGTCTTTCTACAACAAGTGCACACGAAAATCGGATACCACATAAATCACTCCCTCTTGTGTGGTATTGACGTATAAAACATCAAGTAATAAAGAGATTCTCAAAAGATTACTTGATTTAGAGCATATTGAGCCTCGTTGAATAGGCAAGCGGCCCCCACAATGTACATCACGACTTGGTCCTCCTCGGTCACCAAACTTCTCAGATAGCTGGCAACTCCGAGAGGGGAAGAGAAAACTCGGGCATCCTTCGGGACAGTAAGCACTAGATGCCATTTGCGGCCTAGGTTAATGCTCCGAGCCAAAAATTGGTCCACGAACCTTGAGCTCGATGAAGACCCAGTCGCACCCGGTGACGGTATTTTCTTCGGCACCAGTAAATCTCTGAATCCGGTAATATCCTCGGAAGTAGCAGCTTCAATACCATTGAAGAAACCTTGAAGATCGATCCGATGATTATCCAGCATGCTGGCCTCTCAAATCATGGTACCAAAATATGGGGGGATTTCGAAATATTGACCACCCCGAGCTCGACTCCAGGGAGCTCTTCCATTATTTGGGAAGCCTTGCCTCTAGTATCTATTTCCACCATCTTAGTTGGGGACGGAGCGACGTCTGCTTTTTCTAATTCATGGACCTCGATCGAAGCTCCCTCATCAACTGCCTCCGGTTTGGAGGGCTCTTGTACCGAAGTCGTAGCCCGCATATAGGCCACTAGCCTGGAGTTATCTTCTTCTTCTTCTTCTTATTCTTCTTCTTCTTCGGACTCATCCCTTAATCGGTGGATTGAGTCCGAGGACATGGCACCGGCACTCGCCTTGGGCTTACGAGTTTTTCTCACCGATTTTTTCTTTTCCGAGCCCAATGAACTCAGAGCCCTTTTTATATTTTTCTCCTTGGCCGACTTTGGAGCTGATGGCTGGGGAAGGATTACCTCATCGCCGGAAGGGGTTTCCATTGCAACACCCTTCCCGAGACCTGTAATAGAAAGGGAGATGAGTTAATTTGAGAGAAAGCCAAAATAATAAACAGGCCGAGATAGAAATTTACCATGGTTGTGGGCCTCCCATAGACCCTTTGGTAATTCCATCCAGGCACTTTCGGAGTAAGGCCTCTGAGACACCAGTCCTTCGACCCATCGCTTAAATTTCAAAACCGGATCCAGCATCTGGGACACAACTGAAACATCAAAAAAGAGTTAAGGAAAGATGTACGGAAATGAAACGGTGAAGCAAACGTTCGAGGAGAAAATACTTACGATTCTTGTTCCACTTCTCCGAGAACGTAATGTCTCGGAAACAGGCCCGACGTCCTTATTCGGACGAACCTCCCCATCCAGCCTCGATACTGAGACTCGTCGATGCTTGAGAACGGGGCCCTGCTGGCCCTACATGCAAGCTTAATCAGTCCCTCTCGATAGAGCCGAGGATTGTAAAGGCGCATGAGATGGTCGAGGGTGAAAAAAATCCCTCGATATTGCTCGTGAAGAAATAGAGGAGGACGATGATTATCCAAAATGAATGGTGGATTTGGCCTAGGGTGACACTATATCGTTTGCAGAAGGCGACTTTGATGGGGTCTAAGGGACTAAACGTAAAGGGGTAAGTGTAAACACTTAGATACCCCTCCACGTAGGTGGTGATCGATTCCTTAAGAGAGGGAACAGCCACATCTTTATTCACCCAGTTGCACTCCTCCTTAACCTTATCAAATATGTGCTCGGTGATGGTGCATATATATCTCGATATCGGCTCGCATCGGCCCGGCACCGAGGGGGTCTTCTATATCTTAAAGTCGGTGATAGTTGGGCACCCCGTCAGAGCAAATTCCTTAAGGTGGGGCTCCACCGCAACCTCATCACCGGTGAGACACAATGAAGATACAACCTCTTTTTGCAGTATGATTTTAGATTTTTTTTGTCATTAATGAACATCAAATAAAAGAGTAAGGGTGTTGATCAGAGTTCAAGGACTTTTGGATATGAAAATTGTGAAGTAAAGGGATTCTTTGAAAGCAAGAGCAGAAAAGGTTTTGATCGTAAAAGTTTGAATGAAAGAGGATTGACGTTTTTTATAGGCAGAGGGCGACGATTCAGAATCGATAGTGGCCAACCAGCGCCTGACAGCATTTAATGCCTTGGTAACTGGACCGACGGGACATTTCGTCGCTTACGTTACAGTCGATCTCGTCGCTTATGTCATCACTCATAGAGATGGAGATCGGGAACTCATGTCGTTTCTCATCATCTTATTTCTGAGAAATGAGGGGATTATCCATATACAGTCAGACCCCGTCCTGCCCAACTTATGAATAATCGAGGTTAGATCATGATAGGCCACGGTTCGACCTCGTGTTGTATCGAGCCTCAGTACGAAGTTAGATTGTTGAACCCTTAATTTAGAGACTAATTAAGGACGAGATCAACCAAGACCGAAACCAAGCAGAACGGAGATCGAGCGAGATCGATGGAGGTTTACCTAGTCAAGTAACAGTAAGCCGAAATATCTGTGGTCGAGCAAGGATCACGACGAAAATCTCGGCAGGTATCAAGATGATGTCGATTAATTAGCCAATCATGGGATTTCTTACTGTATTTAGAATTATACCATAAGTAAAATTTCCTACTATATAAAGAGGGCCTAATCATTTGTAAAGACATGAGATTCACGCAATTCAAAGCGATATACTATTCTTTCAGCTCTCAATACTGAGTTATTTCATTCATATTTCACTTTGCTCATTCATTTGGTTCGAGGATAACCTGTCTCGAGGGCCAAAGTTGCACGTCTCATTTGGTTTGTTTATTTTTCCTTACACTCAATTTTAATATCTATTTACATATTTTTTCAGTTTGTGCCAAGTGAAATCACGTATTCTTAAAACCACATATAAATTTAATTGTTATCCGATTTAAGGGGAAAAAATAAGCAAACACAAAGTTTTTTTGTGCAGATGTAAGAGTTCCGCAATTCATTTGGTTGAGGGGTTGAGCAATAATTGCTAAAATGTCCATCATTAGCCAACTATGACTGATTAGTCCACTAAATTCGGACGTGGTTAAATTAATAGACGCATCACTAGAGGTAATTACAAAATCGTGAAACACGGGCCATTCTTTTAAATACATCCTTCTCAGTTCCCCGCCACCCCGTCATGCATACCCTACACGGAAAAGCAAAAAAGTTGATGTAGAAATTAGAAAATAACACTCGTGTGTCGCATTTAATCACATAGAAAACATGCATTTAGATTTGGACAAGGAAAATACAACTGATCAACTTTTATTTTTTACTTTTTTACCCGCCATCATGCATTTTTCTTTTCAATATTCAAACCACACTGTGCAAAAAGATATGGAGTTTTTTTGATCGATTATTTCTCATATAGACAGAAACAAATGAACAATTTCTAAAGAAATAGTTATTTTATTTATTACTTTACGACTTTCATCGTTAACGATGTAACTCTATAATTTATCTCCACTCAGTAATCAGTCTCTCTCCAAGATCAAGATCCACAACATCCTGGAATTTAATTAGTCACGCCACCCCAAGAAAAAAAAGGACAAAACAAGGAAAGACCACAATGGTATTGCTATTTCTCACATTTCAACAATATAAAAGAAGAAGGTTTAATTGAATTTCTTTTGTTTGTAACCGTGTCTAGAAAAACTTCTAGGTATAGTAAAAAAGGAGGTTATTTTTATTTTTTATGAACGATTACGTGTAATTATCTTTTAGATAATTTAATATTATAAAAATTCTTCTATACCGCAATGACCACAGGGACTGCAATATGCCTCATCGAGATGGAGCTGTAAGTTTGATAATACTAACGTAGGATGCTGAGTTGGCATGATGACGAAGCAGCTGAGTCGTTTTCTGAATTGCAACAGTAAGTGTTTATAATCATATAGTGTATGAGGCTATCTTGAATAATTGCGTTAAAGTCTTAAAGATAAGGTATGATTAATATATACATCAAAAAAGACAATTCAAATTTACCTGTCTGAAAACTTTCAATATATAACTTCCCCCAGCCACTAAGCAAATAACACCAACAAAAACCAAAAGTGCATGCGCATAACATCAACTCAAATAATGGAGAAGGAACACAAATACTCTTTGTTTCTCACAAAGTTGAACTTGTTTTTTCTTGTTACACTAAGTAGTTTTCATGGCCTTAGCGGCCATGGCTTCCAAATGGATCAGGCACGTACATTGATGTCTTGGCGTCGTTCTAAAATGCATACACAGACAACTACTTATAATGCTACTAATGAGGATGAGACAGAAAAAAACTTGGTATTCTCCGATGAAAAACATGTCGGAAATATGGAGGATGATCTTATTAAAGATGGTCTTCCAGGGCAGCCTTCAAATGTGATGTTTAAGCAATATGCAGGATATGTTAATGTTGATGTAAAGAATGGAAGAAGCCTTTTCTATTACTTTGCTGAATCTTCTTCTGGAAATGCTTCTTCTAAACCTCTTCTTCTTTGGCTAAATGGAGGTAAATTATATGTTTTGATGATATTAATTCTGTCTCAACTTCCCTCTTAATTACTCATCTTCTCTTAATAACATTAAAAATCTTACTTTTTACATTTATTAACATATTCTTATAGCCGTAAAATATCTATGAGATGTTCATGAAGTCTTTTTTCTTCCTAAATTTCGTTTTCTAAGTCAAATGTTATCGTATAAAATGAAACCGATGGAGTAATATCTTTTTGTGATTTTTTCTTAATTGTGATACTACTCGCTAAGTGGGCCTTTGGACATAAGAATTGTAAAATTCCGAAAAAAAGTGGAAAAAGAAATTTCAAGTGAAAATGATATTTGAAATTAGAGTTGTGTTTGGACATGAATATAATTTTGGTTTGTTTTTGAAGTTTTGTGATGATCTAACTGAACATTTTGAAAAACAGTTTTTTGGAGTTTTTCAAACTTTTGAAAAATTTTAAAATTCATCTTCAAGTAAAAACTGAAAGTTTTATGGCCAAACACTAATTTCGAAAAGAGTGAAAACTTTTTGAAAAAAATAAAAAAATTCTTATGTCCAAACGGGCTCTAAGTCTCTATTATTTGAAAATTTAATTTCCCAAAAGGTATAATCCAGAAAGTGGTTCATAAACAAATGGAGTGATTAAGTGGGGACACGCAACAGAGAATTATTGGCCACTTATTTCACTCTTTTTTCTTTCTTTACTTCTTTACTAAAGCAGAAGAAGAAAAAAAAGGAAGTTTGAAAATTTGTTTGTGTATATGAAGATAAGAGCTGTCATTTTCCTCGGGGAAAAATAACACGGGCTAGTCATTTTTCAGACTGATTATCTAAAAATAATCAGTATTTGCCAAGTCATTGAAAAATAGCCACTATTTTACTGTAATAGAGACCGGTTCATCATAATATACTGGAGTTCAGTGCACCTGTGTATGAATTTCCAGCATATTATACTGGACCGATATACTTTGCTGAAACTCCAGTATATTATGCTGGAGTTCCAGTATACTTATGCTGGAACTCTGGTATAATATAGTGGAGTATTTTTCGGATTTTGAACAGTATTTCCATTCAAATTTATCTTTACATGAAAAGTGGCTAAATTTTAATTATTTTTAAAAGTATAACTATTTTTGAATAACTACTTACAAATATGACTATTTTTGAATTTCTCCTTTTCCTCAACTATTGAGTGACGAACAAAAGCATAACTGGGTACAGGTCCAGGATGTTCATCATTAGGATTTGGGGCCATGCTAGAGCTTGGGCCTTTTGGTGTAAATCCTGATGGTAAAACCCTTTATTCCAGAAGATTTGCATGGAACAAAGGTACATTCCATTTGCTAAACTAATCTTCATCTACTTAATGAATCTATATCTAAATTAAGAATTTTGATCCTGGTAGTTAAAAAAAATTTCATTGTGCTGCCGAATATAAAATAACTACTTATAGTTAATGTATTTTCTTTTTCTTTTATTTAATTATATATGTAATGATGGTATACAGTTGCGAATGTGATGTTTCTGGAGTCGCCGGCAGGGGTTGGCTTCTCCTATTCCAACACTAGCTCAGACTATGCAAAGTGTGGCGATAAGAGGACTGGTACACACAATCTCATTAATACAACAGCAATAGTTGTCAATTTCAGCATGGTTTTTTCAAATTAATTTAACAGTCAAAATGATGAAATTTCACTCTTTAATTATCTCATTTACTTAATAGACTACTGGAGAAATTCTTTTTGAGTCACTTAAAGTGAGGCAGAGGTGGTGTCATTTCGTATCAAATGAGATTTTTTATTTGTTATCATTAAACGATCACATTTAGTTATTTATTTATTTATTTATTGTTTTTCCGTAAACTATATTCTTTATATTGGGTGACAGCTGAAGATGCATATAGGTTTCTAGTGAATTGGTTCAAGAGGTTTCCACATTACAGTGGCAGAGATTTCTACATCATGGGAGAAAGCTATGCAGGTATCTAGTACAGTATCAGTAATTAACAAACGAAAAAATACATAACAAAAACTTTTGATATTCTTGAATTATCCTTCTAGTAGTGAGAGCCCTCATTATTGGGTTCTGTCCAATAAAATTTGTAAGAATTAAGGACCACTGTATCATAGACAGCTTGTGCATATTTGTGATCATTCACAGCAATGTCCTCCAGTAGAGTCTCAGCTCAAAGCCGAAATGAGCATTCTGATTGAAAATTTTGGCTATACTTGTAATACAATATTATATAAGTAGTACGTACATATCTAAGTCATGGTCAACATGACAGCTAATATTGCTGTGACCGCAGGATTCTACGTACCAGAGCTAGCAGACATCATTGTCAAGAAGAACACGTTGCCCACCACAAACTTCAACATCCAATTCAAAGGAATCATGGTAATATACTCCTATCATTTAATTTAATATGTTATTTCGTGTGCGGACCTAATTCTTTTTATCTTTTTGTTTTTAGAACAAGCATGTCCATTTATTTTTTAATGAAGCAAAGATTAATTGAGCACAAGATACGCTATAATATCATGCATATTGAGTTGGTTAAGCTATAGGAGACTAACACATTTTTATTTACTTAGTCATATCTTTACGTTCCTTACAAGGTATATATAACAAGTAAAATTACTTGTTATTTTGTGGCTTGAATTATTTTCTTGTATTTTTAGGAAACTCATAACCCCTATAGGTTTAGGAAAATCCATTGTCCTAATATATTTGGGAAAGGAAAACCTATAGTCCTTGTCTTATTGGGAAATCTTTCTCTTATAGGTTTGGAACCTTTTGGGATCTATATATAGGAGTTGTAGTTGGAGATTCTATAGATCGTACTGTGCTTTTTTTTTCCTCATTCATAGTGAAAAACTCTCTCTGCTTTTGTCCCGAGGATTAGGCTTAGCCGAACCTCGTTAAATTCTTGCGTTGATTTTTCTTCTCTATTTGCTTTGTGTGTGATTGTGTGATTGTGTGCTAGTTAACCCACGATATTCCGCAACAATTGGTATCATAGCAAGGTTCGGGTTTCTACATATCATCTAGGGTTAAGATGTCTTCATCATCTTCAACAAAGTATGAAGTAGAGAAATTTGACGGGGGTTCTAGTTTCAGTCTATGGAAAATTAGGATGAAATCGTCCTTGATGTTACAAGGATTATGGAAGGCAATTGATGAGAATTTTCCTGAAGAGAAGAAAGAGACAAAGTAGGCAGACCTGAAGGAGAGGGCTTTGAGTGCGATCTTCATGAGCATTACAGATAGCGTTCTCCGGGAAATTGCTGAAGAAACTTCTACGACAACGACATAGAAGAAGCTAGAAGATCTGTATTCTAAAAAATCGCTAACAAACCGCCTCTACCTAAAAAAGAAGTTATACAATCTCCGTATGAATGAAAGTACACCTATTAAAACTCATATTGACGAGCTTAATTCAATTATAATGGACCTGAAGAATGTGGATATTAAAATTGAGAGTGAGGATCGGGCCTTGATTGTGTTATGTTCTTTACAACCGTCTTATGATACTTTGTCGATACGCTGCTATATGAGAAAGACAACATTTCACTAGAAGATGTTAGTAATGCACTAAAATCTAAAGAGTTGAAAAAGAGCTTTCCAGACAGCAGAATTGAGGGCGAGGGTCTTGTGATTAGAGGAAGAACACAACAAAAGGATTTTAACAGGAAAAAGTCAACCGCCAGATCAAAGTCTAGAGCAAGGAAGCAACACTGTTATGAGTGCGGGGAGCAAGGTCACTACAAAAGAGATTGTCCTAAGCTAAAGAAGAAACGAGGGAAGCAGAAAATAGATAATTCGAAAAATTGTTGACACTGGAAATAATTCTGATGATAGTGACTATGTAGGGGAAGTCTGTGCTGTGAGTTCTAGTCACGGGCATAATTCTTGAGTTCTTGATTCTGGTGCTACTTTCCACATGTGTCTACACAAGAATTGATATGCAACTTACAAGAAAATGAGTGGGAGAGATGATAATCCATTAGCAGTAGAGGGAGTTGGTAACATCAAATTGAGAATGTTCGACGGAATTATCAGAAACATTGAGTGTTGGCATGTTCCTCGGATAAAGAGAAATTTGATTTCTCTTTCGACTCTGGATGATCAAGGGTATAAATTTCACTCGGAGAATGAAATACTTAAGGTGTGTAAAGGCTCTATGGTACTCATGAAGGGTAAAATGCATTCTAAGTTGTATCATCTTCAGGCCAGTGTAGTTGAAGGGGAAGTTGTTGTAGCTTCTGGGAAAAGTGATCTGAATCAGTCTCAGCTGTGGCACTTGCGACTTGGCAATATGAGTGATAACGGGTTGTCTTTGTTGAGTCAGAAGAATTTGTTGAATGGGTACAAAAATCAAGTTTTGAATTTTCGTGAGCATTATGTGTTTGGTAAACAGACAAGGCAAAGTTCAGCAAGAAGGCCGAGCACAAGACCAGAGACAAGTTAGATTATATACACTCTGACTTGTGAGGTCCAAACAGAGTTCCCTCCAAGAGTGGTGCCAGGTATTTTATGACTCTATTGATGATTACTCAAGGATGGTGTGGGTGTATTTTCTGAAAACAAAAGATGAGGCATTTCTGACATTTGTTAAATGGGTTGAGAGGCAGACGAAAAGAAAGTTAAACTTCTTCGAACTGACAATTGGTTGGAATTTTACAATTCCGAGTTCGATAATTTCTGCAGCAGAGAGCGCATAGTGAGACACCGCACTTATATCGGAACACCACAACAAAATGGTGTTGCAGAACTTATGAACAAAACGCTTTGTGATAGGGCACAAAGCATGTTTTCACACTCATGTGTTAGCAAAGATTTTTGGGCTGAAACAATCAATAAAGCTTGTTATTTGGTCAACACATCTCCATCCACAGCTATTGAGTTCAAAACTCCTTTTGAGATATGGTCCCGTTCACCTGCTGATTATTCAAATTTAAGGATATTTGGTTGTCCTTCTTATGCTCATGTGAGGGATGGAAAACTTGAGCCGAGGGCAAAGAAGTGCATATATCTAGGGTATGCAACTGGAGTCACAGGTTATAGGTTGTGGTGCATAGATCAAAAGACTCCAGGACTAATATCAGTAAGGATGTAACATTCAATGAATCTGCCTCACTGGACAGTCAGAGGGAGAAGGCAATAGCAGAAATAAATTGTGGTGTCAGTGACCGCATAGAGCTAGAAATTGAATCTCCACTAGCTCAGCCCAGTAGTTCTAAAGTAGAGGAAGTAGAAGAGGTGCAAAATATTGATCAAGAAAATAATGTTGATGCACCTGCACAACAATCCTATAGCATTACAACAGGTAGAGAGAAGAGAGTGATCAATCCACCACAAAGGTTTTGCAAACGTAGCTGGTGGTAATTTTCTTGGATATGCAAATTTTGTGGAGTTTGCTTTGTATGTTGCAGAGACCGTTTGAGTGTTATAGCTACTCAGAAGCTATTCAGAGTACAGAACCAAATCGACAGATAAGTGCTATGGCTAAAGAGATTGAGTCTCTTAACAAGTTTAGGCGTTGCCTAGACTTGGTTGATGTGTGCGGCAATGTATAGAGCCCTTGTGAGGGCTGAGGGCAAGGTAGATTGACGTTGTTCCTGTTGATGAAGAGAATTCAAGCCAAACGAAAGATTTGTTATTTTGTGGCTTGAATTATTTCCTTATATTATTACGAAACCTATAATCCCTATAGGTTTAGAAAAACTCATTGTTCTAATAGATTTGGGAAAGAAAAACCTATAGTCCTTGTCTTATTGGGAAACCTTTCTCTTATAGGTTTGAGACCTTTTGGGATCTATGTATAGGGATTGTAGTTGGGGATTCTATAGATTGTACTGTGCTTTTTTTTCTCATTCATAATGGAAAACCCTCTCTGCTTTGTCCCGAGGATTAGGCTTAGCCGAACCTCGTTAAATCCTTGTGTTGATTTTTCTTCTCTATTTGTTTTGTGTGTGATTGTCTACTAGTTAACCCACGATATTCCGCAACACTACTGTATAACATATTCTCCATATTATTTTCTTTGGGAATCAAGTAAAAATAATGGAGAAATTACGTATTGCAGATAGGGAATGGTATAATGAATGATGAAACAGACGAGAAAGGGACATTGGATTATTTATGGAGCCATGCACTAATCTCGGACGAGACTCATCGAGGTCTCCTACAACACTGCAAAACGGAGACCGAAACATGCCAACATTTTCAGAACAAAGCAGAGGTTGAGTTCGGAAACGTCGACCCTTACAACATCTATGGTCCCCAGTGTTCCATTAATTCGAAGAAGAAACTGAAGAATGGATATGATCCTTGTGAACAACAATACGTTCAGAATTATCTCAATCTTCCTCAGGTGCAGAAGGCGTTGCATGCTAACCTCACCAATCTTCCTTATCTTTGGAACCCTTGCAGGTAATCCAACTAAGTAAATACTATGTATATAACATATCGATTAAACTTAGTATATACCGATAGTATAAAGAATTTTTACACCGTCATTGTATATGTATTGATTTATATATATACTGTTAGTGTAAAATGTGTTGTAACAAATAATCTACCTTATTTTTCTAATTATAAATTAAATTCTACTGTTTATGGATAATAACTTGATAGAAAACTCTTTTACATCATCAAGTGTGTATTCTAACCTGTTGCCACAGTGACATGTCTTATTTTTAAGATTACAAATCTCAGTCTTCGTGGTAGTTACTTGTAGTCATCTTTTAGATTAGTTGATAGTATAAGAGTCACTTTTAATTTGTAGAAGGTAATTGAAGTCATATAAAAAATATCGTATATGATATCATATGATGATTTTTTTTTTTTATAGCAATCTGGATTGGAAGGATACTCCATCAACTATGTTTCCGATATACAGGAGACTTATTGCATCTGGTCTACGTATACTTCTTTACAGGTAACTTTATTATGGGCTTATTTATGCTCATGATACAATATTTTTATTTGTTGGAATAAAGAACAAGTGGATTTGTATTGTTTGGAAACAGTGGAGATGTTGATGCAGTAGTTTCAGTTACTTCAACTCGCTATAGCCTTAGTGCTATGAACCTTAAGGTGATCAAACCTTGGCGTCCTTGGCTTGATGACATACAAGAAGTACGTTCTTCGAATTTTTTTTTTTAATGATAATTTAATATATTTGTGGTAAGAAATAAATCTTTAATTTAAAGGTGGTTTGTATAATTTCTGCAGGTAGCTGGATATGTGGTAGTTTATGATGGATTAGCTTTCGCAACAGTTAGGGGAGCAGGGCACCAAGTTCCACAATTTCAACCACGTCGAGCTTTTGCTTTGTTGAATATGTTCTTTGCCAATCATTTTTAGCATTTGGGATTTATCACGTTGGAAGTTCATTTCCAACTCATCCCAATAATTGGACATGTTTTATTAGTCAAATTCTTATTCTCATTAAGAAATATGTCTCTCTTCTTTTCCGTGACTCTGAGACTAAAAACACAAATTCTAGCAATCTATAACCTCTCTTCATTATACTTGAAAAGCCTTAACAACAATAAATTTTCTTCTTCATTAAGTACTATTAAATATGTTTCTAGAGCTGTCAAAACGGGCCAGTCCAGCTCAAGCCTCGTGAGCTTTTAAATTTGATGGGCTAGGACGGGCTGGCCCGCCATATAAATGGGCCTTAAAATGGCCAGCTCAACCCAGTCCTAAGAGGGGGGGGGGGGGGGGGGCGACCCTTCAACTTTTTTTAGAAAAAAGAATTTCTTTAAATCCTTAAATATTTTTTGTGATTTAGTCGATTAATCATATAAACAACTTCTGTTTGCTTAGACCGTACAAAAAATTGATATTTGACGAGGAATCCGTAATTGAAACGTAAATTCTCTATATCCCTAGCTCTTCTTTTTAAAAGTTACATGAATATTTTCTTAGTACTTTTATTTCATTTTCCTCAAATTCAGAGATTGCTTCAATAAATTTATATGATGAGGTTTTCTAATTTAGGATTATCATCATTTGCCGATTTCATCACTATAGTCCATAAAATTTTTAAAATTCCTGAAATTTGCTAGGGGACAAATTTTTTTGTATGTATTTAAAATTGATATTTTTCTATACTGAAGAGCAGTTTAAATATTAATAATATATTAAAGTAATCCAAACTGATCATTGATCGCTCAAAGTAGTATTTTCTTTTGAAAAAATATTATTTTTGACCACTTAAAACTTTTTGAGTTCGTTATTAATTAAGCAAAAGAAAACTAATTTTATCATATTACATGCATGTCAAAAATCTAAATTTTGCTTGATATGGAAGGGTAAATGAGCAATCTAGGGTTGGGGAATGGAGATTATAATTAATCACTTTTTTAGTTTTTACTTTTTTAAAATATTTAATAGTTAATTAATTTGAATTTAATTAATTTTTGGCCCACGGGTTGGCCCAGACCCAACCTCAGTCAAGCCTCAAAGGCCAACACTGACTTGGGCCGGGCTTATAAGCTTCAATTTTAAATGGGCTAAAAAAATCTTAGCTCAACCCTACCCAAATAGCAGGCTGGTTGGACTGGCCTCATGGGCCAAGCCCATTTTGACGGTTCTATGTGTTTCTATCTTCTTTTGCCGAACAATGGAAGAGGCAATTCTAGCCTTACTTTTTGAAGAATTAACCCAAATAACCGCCTACCTAACCGCTTAAATTAAAAATAGCCGGTGGAGATATAGTGTATACATTATTTATGTATTATATATGTATAATTGCGTATAATAAATGTATAATCTATGCATATAGCTAGAGAAAGTAAATAATAAATATGGCCGGCTATTTGCGTAAAGATCCCCTTTTTAGGTGCAATAGCCAGCCTATATTATTGCTTTTGTTGTTCAACTCTTTCACTTACGAACATGAATATTTCGAATTGTACGTGGAGACGAATGTTGCCCCGCATTAATGTTGTATAATAATAAGTTTTTGGTTTCTCTTATAGTTAATTGGGTGTTTAAGACATAGGGAAGTCTTACGTTTGAACGTCATAACCTTTTAAAAGACACATTCTTAAAGTCAATCAGACTAAAACAGATGGAGTAATACTGTTTCTCACAAAGGTTACATGGTGTGTTGTTAAGTGTGTAAACTAGTATAGATGAAACCAAACAAAGTACTCTTTGATAAATCTTCATTTTATTTTATACAACCACACTGATTTTTATTAATTAAATAGAAAAAGCAAACACGAAGAGCATAGGACTAAATCAAACCCCCTAGGGATCAAGCTTGAGAGAAAAGGGTAAACATCAATTATCTATTATTTTGAAATACTAGATCCGAGCTACTTAAATACATAAAAAGAATATCTAAGGATTTAATATTGATTCGTTTTTTTCTTCTGAGACCAATTTTTTGTTTCTTTTTATTCATTCAAGGAGGAACCACTTAAATCTTTGCATACCTTTTTTCTTTTTCTAATTTCTCTGTCTTCAGAATCTTCTCGCCAAATAACCTAATTCAGCATCACTGAGTCTTCTTCTGAGAAAGACTCAAAAATGTATTTTTATTAAATAAATCTTCACTTTATCTCATTTCTCTATCAGCCGTCCTGTCTGATCGAACAACGACGTAAAAATATGGAAGCCGACAAATTCCTTAATATATATCCTTCGTTTTCTTCCCTTTGAAACAACTTAAGAAACAATTCAAAGCTGTTAAGTGTCGTACGACGTTTTAACCAATGAGCACAAAGTACAAACATGTAACTACAACAGCGTCAATCACATAGAAAGTACCAAAAAAATAAAGATATGACTGACATTCTCAACGTTTTACATACTCTTTATATATAATGAAGAACATTTACCGTTGAGTTATCATTCACCATTTCTTGTTTCTTGCACGGGAAGGAGGAAATGAAAGTTCATTCTGTTTTAAGTCTTTCTTTAATTATTTTGTGCTACTTAAGTGCCCAACAATGTAATGCAGGAGAAGCTGATGTTCTAAGCAAATTTCTTAAGGCTCGACGAGCAAATCGCTTGCACACAACAAGAATTACCAATAGCCTAGCGGCTGATGAGAAACAGAGATCAGTGTCAGGATTCATAGTGCCACAGGTAGGATCAAAGGAAGATGACAAGATCTCGCATTGCCAGGGCAACATGGGGTTAATTTCGATCAGTATTCAGGATATGTGACTGTTGACGCTGATGCTGGTAGAGCCTTGTTCTATTACTTCACTGAATCAACTCAAGGCCCTTCTACCAAGCCCCTTGTTTTATGGCTAAATGGAGGTAAGTACACACACACCATTCCCCCGTTACCCCAATTGCCAAGAGGAAGACTGTTTTTCTAACACTAATTTCATGCATATTATCATTTTCTTCCCTTTACTGTGCCATTCATTCTGGTGTTGCTATAAGAAAAATATTAACGCACTTACCATGTTTCCTTTGTTGTTTTGTATGCACTTGATATATAGGACCTGGTTGTTCGTCGCTGGGAGCTGGAGCAATGATGGAACTTGGACCATTCCGCGTCAATAAAGATGGCAAAACCTTGCGGCTCAACCCATTTGCTTGGAATAAAGGTAGTACTTAATTACCTCTTCTGCAAAATCTGTCATCACAATTAATAGTAATTACTCAGAAACACGTAAATAACAATGACAATAATTTTGCAACTTTAATGCAGTGGCAAACATCCTATTTTTAGAATCTCCTGCGGGTGTTGGATTCTCTTACTCTAACACATCATCAGATTACATAACTGGAGATGAAAAGACTAGGCAAGACAGTTTCACCTTTCTCATCAATTGGATGGAAAGATTCCCAGAATATAAACATCGAGATTTCTACATTACTGGAGAGAGTTATGCTGGGCACTATGTGCCTCAACTTGCTCAGCTGATCTTATCCCAGAAGAAAACAGAACCCAACCTTGTCATTAACTTGCAAGGAGTAGCTGTAAGTTAAGCTTCAAAAGATCACCAAATTCTTTTTCTCCTGATAAAGTCACTAAATTATATCGTGTCTACATACTAATTACTCGCACATGACATGGGTTTTCAGACTGGAAATGGCGTAATCGATGATGAAACAGCGACTAGTGGTTCCTATGACTTTTATTGGACACATGCACTAATATCAGATGAAATCCATGAAGGAATTGTCTCGAATTGCAACTTCTCGGCAGAAACCTCTACCACAGAAGCTTGTAATGAGTACACAGGCGAAGCAGATCCATCTCAAGGCAATATATATACTTATAACATATATTCCCAACTGTGCAACTCCTCTGCCTATTTTTCCCTTCCTGTAAGTTCCATGGGTAAATTGTTCATTCATTCTTGACAAAAAGAAGACATTTGCACCCAGTACTTATACCAATTTTAATAAGTAGTAATATAAATTTAAGTGTCCCAAATTAAGCTGAGAACCATGGTGGGAAAGAAGAGGGAAAAAGACCATGCGCAACAGCACATTCTGCACCCCAATGATAAGCAGTACTCTTTCCAGCAGATTTTACATCCCTTTATTACATTTATACCATAACTATTTCTTTTTGTTTATAACAGACAGATGGATTTGATCCATGCTCAGCTGATTACATAGCAATTACCGAAACACTGTCGAAGTACAAAAGGCGCTTAATGTCAGAGATATACCCCATTCCTGAGATTCTTGCAAGTAATACATAATGAGATTTTTCAAAACATTTTCCTTCTTCATATCAAGAAGGCTGATTTTCTTCGTTTTGGTTTAATTTCATTTGTGCAGTGGTTATATACAAGGCTCTTGGCAGGACTCCCCGCATACTATGCTACCAATCTTTCAAGAGCTCATGCAAAATGGCATTAGGGCTTGGATTTATAGGTAGGTAAATCAAGCAATGGAGCAGTCACCACAAAAGCAATTCTGAAATTTTAGCTATTTCGAAACAATAACATTTTCTCAAGCCTTTTTTTGTTACAATTTCAGTGGAGATGTAGATCATATTTTGCCTGTGACGACAAGTAGATATGCTATAGACAAAATCAAAACAGCATGGTATCCATGGTTCTTCCAGGGCGAGGTAACGAAGTAGCCATTATTCTTTATCCCTACAATCTCTTTCCAGAATCTCATATATGGATATGAATTAATTATTTCATATAATCCTTTTTCTTTCAAGGTTGGTGGTTATGCAGTAGAATACCAGAACTTGACATTCGTGACTGTAAGAGGAGCAGGACATTTTGTTCCAAGCTATCAACCTGGCCGTGCATTGACCATGTTCTCATCCTTCATTAATGGAACACTCCCTCCTCATCTCGACTAAGCAGAAAACAAACGAATATTGTGATATTCCCTTAACAAAGAGACGTATAAATTATGGCCTCTCTGACTATGTGTGTTTTTGATTAGTAAGAAAAAGTCTCACTTCACTAGATGAGTAGATGTCATTCCAAATGTCTAGTTGCATCTTGGAGAGCTTTATCAGAAATGGTAAAATTTCCAGCCGGAGCTCCTCTTTCCTTTCCGAGTTTCTTCCTATTCTGCCCTGTACCCCTCGTCACTTGTACTCTGAGAAAAAAAAAACACAAAGAATACACGAGTTTGTCAATTTTCTCTTGTCACATAGTTGACGTTGTGCAACTCACGATCTCTTGTCGCATAGTTGCTTTTTCTTCCTCTAGCTTTTGATGCATCCTCTCTTCTAGTTTTTGCATGAGATCATCATAACACTCAAAGAGGGTTCAAATTGTATTCCGCTAAAAACAGTTATTCCATAAACCCCGTCCAACAATCTCAGCCATCCTGGATGTTCAGATCCCATTATAGATGCAAATGCATCTACAGATTCAATGTCATCTCCACTTGTTGTGATTCAATTTTTCTCCATTTCATCGTGGAAAGAAACTTAAAAATAGAATATAAATAGAAACAGAACAACACCCTAGCAACAAAAGAAATCCAAGTGGGCATTGCAAAAAAAGGATTAGAGTCATAACCAGGCTTGTATTCGCTCTACATAAAATGCAAACATCCTGTCTAAACTACATAAAATAGTCATAGCAATATCAACGAAGTGTCAATGATTAGAGTCATAACCAGCCTTATATAGAGCAAAACCATATTATCATTTATGCTGTCAGAAAATAGTACTATTCCATTTCCCTAGAACAGAAACTTCTTCTCTTCATAAGCTGAACTTTCGGGAATAGGAAAATGCGAGAAATTTACGTCCCATACAAAAGGACAATATAAGTTGGTTAGATAAAGGAGAGGGGAACACCAAGTTGTTTCACAGATTTATAAAGGTGAAGAGCAAAATATTAGGCATTTTAAAGATTCAGAATAAACAGGGTGACCAAATAGAAGACAATCAGATTGCAACAGCAGCAGAAAAAGTTTTTAGAGGATCTGTTCAATGGAGTATTAACTCAACTAACTCTGTCATCAGAATTTTCCATTAGTTGTCACCTAACAGCGCTAAAATCTGAGATAAGTTACTCAGTGAGAGATCTCAGACCTTGCAGTTTACAGCTTGCCTCATCAATCCCCAATTAAGCAGCAGAATTTACACCTTCCTATATGCCGTCACTTTCTTAGAACATGAATATTTGGCCCAGGAGAACTCTGACTACTGTTGAGATAAAGGTAAAAAGAACTGAAGGTTTAAATGACTCACCAAATCATTATGGACTATAGCAAAACTTGTTATGTCGGTAGTGTGTGGATGCTTCCGTTTTCTTCGACTCTCAGTATAAAAGATTACCTTACCCCCCCCCCCCCCCCCCCCCCAAGGAAAAACCCAAATTCACATCAGTAACAAAGAGTAAGAAGAGGCGAGAAGTATACACCTTTGTTTTACCGAAAAAGTGTTAACCTTTTCTTTAAATGAATTAATAAATAAAATGGAGGGTAAATCCTAATTAAAGATAATTAACTCTAGATCAAGGAATATTTGGGTAAGACAAATCGAAAATAGTGAAGTTTGTGAAGCTGTCAAGATTATAAAAGACGTCGAATAGAAAATAATGAATTTGCATTCTCAACATAATCACTCTATAATATATGATAAAGGAGAGCGAGAAAGTATCCCATTAACAATTACTGGTTACATTCTTATTATTTTCATGATGAAGGTTACGAAGATGTGTAGCAAGGTAGTGGACTTTCCCTCGAAACCCTCATGGATTTCACTTAGAGATGGTTCTAAGAGAAGCAGAGAGAATCGGAAAAAAGCCCCTCCCCCATCCTTCTCTTCCCATGTATATATACTAGGTGTTATCCCTTTCCCAACGATCCTTGACCGGTGTATATAATCTACTGTTGGCGCTTCAGGCCGACCCTCCTAAGCGCCATAGCATGTGCTACGTCGTGGCCTTCCGATGGCTCGACCTCGGCCGTGGTCGTGACGCTCGTCGTTACAACGTCTAGTGTGCACAATCACGGCTTAATCACCTTCCTGCCATTCCCTTTTTGAGGTCATTCTTACGTGGTAAAATTTCAATCCATACAGTTAGTTCCTCCGCCTATCGGGGTCGCCTTTGAGCGAGCATGGGGGGCGGACCTCGTCAATTCTAACACAGAAATCTGAGTGTTTTGCGCGATGGGCGAGCACCTCTCAGTGGGGCAACGATGTGACGTTTCGAGAGAGTCGTCAGACTAGTGTGTCAGTTGAAGTGACGTTAAATTCGTCAGGTGTCATTATGGCACACGTTCGTTGAGTGTCACATCGTTTCCCGTACCTCTCCGTTACTTTTTGAAAAAGGTGGCGCTTCATCTCTCAAACTGGCATATTTATGTCTCTATAAATAGGAGAACTTACCATTCGAGTGTAGCATTTCTCAAATCGTTCTCAAGAAGACCTTAAAAGTATTTTCCCTCCCCTCCCAGTTCATATTTCCTAAAACGCCGGCAATCTATGTGACTGTTACTCTTCTTTCTTTATATCCACGATCTGTGTAATCATTTGAAGCGATGGCCAGTACCTCTTGTAATCCCGACCGAATCACCGGTGCTCCGGTGCCGAAAAATGTTTTTGTGCCTTCCCTCGAGGAGGGAGCGAGCTTGGCGGAAGACGAGAGTTTTTCAACGGTAGATGAGGTGGTGCCCCGCCCGGGGAAGCTACGGACGGACTTTAACAACGCCGCTGAAGATGAGCCCGAACCGGTGCTTTCTACGATGGATGCTGCAGCGCTTGCGGCATTCAAAGCCAAATGGATAATCCCTGAACATATCGAACTCGTTCCGGCGGGAGGCGATATAGTTCACATACACTGCCCAGGGTACTGCGCGTTCTACGTATACCATTTTATTATTGGGTACACGTTTCCTCTTCTCTCACTGGCGGCGGACTTCTGCCGCTTCTATGAGGTGTGCCCGGCCCAGCTCACCCCGTACATATATAAACTTTTCTTGATGCTCAACAAGTATGCGGAGTTGGCCAACTGTGGGGTTTCCCTTCAGCACATGATGCATCTCTTTGTCCCCAGCTTTCATAGGGGCACCATGTTGCACCTTGCGTCACTGTGGTACTAAGAGCCTAGTGATCGGGTGCCATCCAAATAAGAGATGTTGGTACCCAATTTTTTCCATATATATTTCAAAAAATACATATATACTTTCAAAATAGTGCATGAGCATCAAATAGTATTTTATTATCTAAATAATTACCAATTGCGTCACAAATGATTTTAGTGCATGACCTTAATAAACTGATTTTTATGTTCTGTTTCTGCTCATATAGATATTCTGCCTATATGACTCTAAAATTAACAAAGTTTTGCTGATTCAATTGGGCGCATTTGTTGTTTATGTGTGGAGGTCAATGCGAGCCCTTATTTGTTTCCTTACATGAAATTCCTACTTGTATTTTGTTTATCGACTAGCTTTCTCATTTTTAAATAACATAGGTCATTCAAGAACCACCCTAAATAGAGGTCCTAATACCTCCAGTGCCATAGGTATGGGACGAGTAGTGCACGCATAAGGAACGAGTTAGAAGTTATTAGAACGCTTAGGTAACAACTGAAAGATAGTAATTGGGTAGTAAAAGAGATGATGATCCGTGCGCTAATACTATGAGTAACATCCCAACTTGGGGAAGTTACACAGTATTGCATGGAATGATAGGACCCCTTTAATACTGTTTAAGATAATTTGTATTTGTCCAAATTGTTTATTTTCCTTTTAGACTAATTCGCCTAATTAAGTTCGGTCGGGACCCACCGTTGTGGACCTCGAGGGGTGCCTAACACCTTTCCCTCGAGGTAATTTGAGCTCTTACCCAATCTCTGGTTAATATGAGTTATCTTCTCCAGGTGCCTTAATGCACCTTAATCCGTTAGATGGCGACTCTTCCAATCCCTTACTCAATCCCAAAAAGAAGGAGTTGTCACTACTAGAAATCTGGAAAAAAGCGATCACTAAAAGCGACCAACGTTGGTCGCTTATATCAATTTACCGACCAAAACACGTCCAAACACGTTTGGTCGCTATATTGGTGGTCCTTTTACCTTAGCGACCAACTTTGGTCACTAAGGTAAAAGGACCAACTGTGCAGTGTAAACAAAATACCGACCAACTTTGATCGGTATAATATTTTAATAATATAAATTTACCGACCAAAGTTGGTCGGTATATTTATATTACGATATTTTAGTAATTATTATAATTTAAAAATTACCGATCAAAGTTGGTCGGTAAATTAAAATATATATTTAACAATACTGACCAAAGTTGGTCGCTAATATTAAAATCTGGGTTCTCAAGCGACCAACCTTGGTCGCTAATTTTCAGATTTTTTTTTAATAGAGAAGCGACCAACTTTGGTCGGTTTTCTGGGTTATAATTTTGGCATAAAATGCCTGTTTTGGCAGCTACACCACCTGCCAGCATACCAAAATCCCTAAATAACAATACAATTCAATAAATACAATACAATTATATACAAAAATCCCCAAAACAACAACAACAACAACACAACACAATTCAAAAAACACATTAAAACTAACAAATTAAAGTTCAATAGAGCTAACAAATTAAACTAACAAAACCAAGTTAAAGCTTATTACAACTAGTTCAAAACCGGTTCTATTTGTCTAGTTCAAAGTATATAAAAGTCAAGGAGTGTTTTGTACAATATCAGCATCACCGTCTGATGAACTTTCATTTACAAGACGGTATAGAGAAGGGTCTCGTCGAGGACGGGAAAAACGATCACGGGGAAGACGGGAGGAACGATCACGGTGAGGACGGAAGGAACGCTCACGTTCAAGTCGTGCCTCTGGTGATGACTCACGTGAGAAGGGAATCGGAAAAGCTCCACTAGATAGGAGAGTTCTGAGCTGAGCTTTCATGCCAAGGTACTGAGCATCTCTAAATTTTCTCTTTCCTTGGCCGCTTCTAGCTCGGATGTGAGTTTTGTCACAATCTCCCGCATAGCGGAGAGGCTCTCCCCATCAAGTTGCTCGCCTTGCGAGGAAGTCCTTATTCCTTGCATTCCACACTTATAGCGATGGAATTTCTTAGTAGGATGCCCGTATACCTTTCCTCATTTTGGACCGTCAGCAGCCTCCATCCATATTCTTTCAGCATCATCGAAGGTTGGGTTGGCTCGCCCGACTCATTAGGTGGCTGAGTGCGCATGAATTCCTCCACGTTATTTTGGAAGCGACCCTATACGAAAAATTACATTGAATTAGTATTTCAAAATTTATATAAAAGTAAATCAAAATACTTAATGAAAAGTGAAAACTTACATATACAATCGAGGCTCGGCCCTCGACCCACCTTTATTGATCCGTCTCTTTCTTCTTGGTTACAATATGAGTCTCCTTGAATAGCTCATCTTGGTTCATATGAAGCTTAACTTCCTCCAGTTTTCCAAACTTCATACAGTCGCACCTAACACAAGGGCACCTAATTACTCCTTCACTTTTGTATGGTGGAAGTGGCATTGCATGTCTAATAAAGTCATCAACCCCTTCTACAAAATCCTTCCGCAATCCTTGCCGATTAGTATAATTCCTATTGTACATCCAAGTACGATGTTCCATCTATACAAATAAAACAAGAACAAATTA
>ML304289.1:0-65864 GCA_005239505.1 Nicotiana paniculata
TCGTTGGTTACTCAGATGCTGATTGGGCAGGATCACCTTCTGACAGACGTTCTACGTCTGGATTTTGTGTTTTAGTAGGAGGCAATTTGGTGTCTTGGAAGAGTAAGAAACAAAATGTAGTTGCTCGATCTAGTGCAGAAGCAGAATATCGAGCAATGGCTATGGCAACATGTGAGCTAATTTGGATCAAACAATTGCTCAAGGAGTTAAAATTTGGAGACATCAGCCAGATGGAACTTGTGTGCGATAATCAAGCTGNCTATATGTATTAGGAGTAGGACATGTATTATCTATATATAGGGCTCATTGTATCATTGTATAAAGTGAATAATATATTATTTTCTCCTGTGCTTTCTCACATAAGCTAAGATCAAGGAGCTAACAAAATCCAAAAAATTATCCACACTATTAACAGGAGTATGGAAATTCCAACTAAATAGGCTAACTAAACAAATGGCCTTTAAAGAGTGTAATGGAGTTGATATTCCATCAAAACATCTACGGTTCCTTTCATTCCATAAGCACCAGAAAATTGTAGCTGGAATCATTCTCCAGATCCTCTTGATGGCTTTATCAACTCTCCAAAAAATCCAGCTTACATATGCATCTTTGATATGTGAAGGCATCACCCATGACAGGCCAAAAATAGAGTAAAAAAATTCCAAATGTCTCCTGCGAATGGGCAATGAAGAAACAAATGGTTGACAATCTCTGAACTTTGCTGGCATAGATAGCATTTGTTTGCAAGTACAATACCTCTTCTTCTTAGGTTATCTTGTGTTAAGCAAGCTTCTCTAAGTGCTAACCAGGTGAAACAAGAAACTTTGAGTGGTTGTCTGTTTCTCCAGACATGCTTCTAAGGTCAGTCATCAAGTATCCCATTCTGTGAACATAGGTGGTTCTAAGCCTTGACTGTGTACTTTCCTCCTGTTGATTTGCCCCAGATGAGTCTGTCAGGTTGATGCTCTTCAATTTTGCATTCTTCCAATGAGGACAGTAGCATAAGCAGATCATTAATTTCCCAATCTTGAAGGTTTCTTCTGAATAGAGGATTCGATGTGTTCCCCTCCCTGTTGTGAGCAACCAATGAATTCTGTCGATTAGCTATCTGATACAACCCAGGATATGATTCTTTCAGTGTTGTATTACCAATCCATCTGTCCTCCCAGAATTTTACATTAGAGCCATTGCCAACTCTGTATGTTATTTCCCGGAAAAAGTCAGTATGGAGAGACCTGATGTGCTTCCATAGTCCCACCCCATGTGGGGCATTGTTTTCTTTGGTGCACCACTGGTTTAGAGCTCCATACTTTGCCGTGATGACCTCCTTCCAATAAGCTGGCTCAGGTTGCCCATACCTCCATAGCCACTTCATTAACATGCTTTTGTTGTGGAGCTTTAGATTCGTAAGTCCCATTCCCCCATCAGATTTAAGCTGAGTAACTTTGTCCCATTTTACCGGGGGAATTTGTGAGTTGTGCTGCTCCCCTCCCACAGAAACCTCCTCCTCAATCTGTCAAGCTGTTTCAGAACTGTGCTTGACATAGGAAATAAGGACATGTAGTAAGTAGGGATGCTATCGAGAACACTGCTGATTAAAGTGAGTCTGCCACCCATTGAGAGATACTGCATTTGCCAAGTTGCGAGTCTCTTTTCCACTTTTTCTACCACATCACTCCATACTCCGATTGATTTGTATTTGGCACCCAGAGATAAACCTAGGTAAGTAGTGGGGAGGGATCCTATTTTGCAACACAAGATCTCTGCCAATTCTTCTAGGTTGGTGACTTCATTGACTGGGTATATGTGCTCTTCAGCATGTTGATGTGCAAACCATAGATGGCTTCAAAGATGAGCAAGGTGAGATTGAGATGGGTGACTTGGAGTCTCTCTGCTCCACAGAAGATCAGTGTGTCATCTGCGTATAGCAAATGGGAGACAGTGATGGAGTTTGCTGGGTTTCTGCCCACTTGAAACCCCTGTATCCAATTCATTTCCTTGGCTTTGACTAGCATTTGTGTGAGGCCCTCCATGGCTAGTAGAAAGAGGAAATGAGAGAGAGGATCTCCTTGTCTGAGGCCCTTTTGAGGGGAGAAAAAATCTACTGGATTTCTATTCACCAGCACGGAGTACTTTACTGTAGAAATATTGAAGTTGATCCACCTAATCCATTTATCACCAAAGCCCATCAACTTCAGCATGTTGAGCAGGTATGACCAGCTTAATTGATCAAAAGCCTTCTCAATATTGAGTTTGCACAGTAGACCACTTTCCCCGTTTTTGATTCTCCAGTCCAGAACTTCATTTGCAATCAAGGATGCATATGTGATTTGCTGTTTTTGATGAAGGTGCTTTGTTGGCCAGAGACCAGCTTCCCTATTACTCTTTTCATTCTTTCAGCAAGGTTCTTCGCCACCAATTTATATACACTGCCTATTAGACTGATTGGTCTGAAATCCTTTAGTTCCATGGCACCTTTATTCTTAGGGATGAGTTCAATAAATGAAGCATTACAGGATCTAACCATATGACCATGTTGGTGGTAATGGTTAAGGGCTCCCATGAGATCTGACTTGATAACCTCCCAGCATTTTTGAAAGCATGCCATGGTGAAACCATCAGGGCCTGGAGCTTTGTCTGGTGCACAGGAGTTTAAGGCTGCTTGCACCTCTGGTTCCTCAAAAGGAGACTCCAGGTTCTCTCTGTCATTTGAGTTTAGTTTGTGTAACCCTGATAATTCAACTGAAGGTCTCCATGTTTCCTTCTCTATGTACAGATTCTGATAGTAGTTCAGAATTTCTTCCTTGATTGAACCTTTATCTTCAATTATCGCCTCTCCCACTTTGAGCCTATCAATGCAGTTATCCCGTCTTCTTGAGTTTGCCATTTTCTGAAAGTACTTTGTGTTCCTGTCACCTTCCTTCAGCCATATACACCTGGACTTTTGCCTCCAGGAGATTTCTTTAGCAATTGCTAACTGTTCAAGTTCCAGTTTCAGGTTTCGACTTTTCCTCTGGAGTTTGAACTCTAAGTTCCACTGTTTGCTCTAGAATTTGCAGATCAGCAAGAGCTTTGTTTCTTTTGGTTTCCATGTTACCAAAGACTTCTTTGTTCCATCTAGTGAGGTCCTTCTTAAGGGTCCTTAGTTTCTGAAAAAGGATGAAGTCTGGGCTGCCAGCAACTGAGTAAGATTGCCACCATCCCTTTATCTTGTCCAAAAACCCCTCTGATCTGAGCCACATATTTTCGAGTCTTATTTTCGCCATGCCATTCAGATCAAGTCTTAAAATTCATAAGATAAACACAAGTTGATTTTACTATGTATTAGACAATGTTGTTACCTGCGTCATCACATATTGGGTGACAATGCCACCAGCACTTGCATTGAGATTATTGATTTGCTTATCTCCGTTTCCTTTTTGCTCGTGTGGATCTTAAATCCCAGTCCCAATTTTTTGCTGCTGTTGTCTTTAACTTTTGGACTTGTCACCCTTTATCCAATTTATTTGGCTTTGCCTATTAGGAGAATAGAATTATTGTTAGTTTCAGTCTTTCAGATGAAGTACGAATGGGACTGCGAGGAGGGAGGACTAGTCGTAATGGTCTTATTGTCCAGAAAATTATAGTTAGAGTTAGATTATGTATAAGAGGAGATAGCTCGACTTGTGATAATGGTCTTGTGTACCTAATGGACAGCTGAAAGAAAGAAAAAATTAAAAAGGAAATTATAGTGGTATTTTCTGTAGCATATTGAAGCAAAAGATTCTCCTACAATACTCTTTGATTACATGGATGCTTATGCTTCTGTAAATACAATGGTTGCAGATGCAGGCCACTCAAAAGTTGAAGACTTGCAGCAACAACAGACTTTGCCGGAAGATTCTTCTGCAGATTCTGCTGCAAATCCTGGGCCCGGAAAAAATCTTTTGAATGAGGATGATATGAAGGCTTCATATGGACTAGATACCCCAGTGAGTTGAATGTCATTAACTGATCTGACTTCAAATATTAAGTTCATTTACTTTATCTCATTAATCTTTAGTTCTAGTTTATGACATGTTGATTCTTAACTTACTGTATTTTTAATGTTGCGCCAAATTATTTGTTGTTAGTGATTTACAGTAACATATCTTAGAAGCCTATTATTCACTTTACATGAGAGCATGTGGATGTGTGATATATTAACTGGATACTACTCAAATTTGATTGAAGAGCCTGAGTAAAATGTGGAGTTCTGGAGGAGGTATTTTTGGAATCACTAGGCAAAAATAGT
This sequence comes from Nicotiana paniculata, assembly GCA_005239505.1. Classification (NCBI taxonomy): domain Eukaryota; kingdom Viridiplantae; phylum Streptophyta; class Magnoliopsida; order Solanales; family Solanaceae; genus Nicotiana; species Nicotiana paniculata. Next base: position 4,274 of record ML304289.1, read on the forward strand.
TTAGTGCTGAATGAGTTAGAAGAACTGGTTTGGCTCCATGGGTCCATCTTTCTATTTGATGGCTTTGAAGGGATGCTTCAAGGTGTTAAGGTCATCGTTGGAGGCAAAAAGGTAGATTCAGGAGGGCTGAGTATGCTCTTAAAATTAAGCTTCTTCCTCGGCGTGGATTAGAGAATAAAAGGAGGAATATGATTGTGGATTTAGAGTAGGGACTTCAAGTGATTGATACGAAGTTGAGGTTTCTGGTCTCTCTTTCTCTCTAATTCGAATCTCTCTCTCTCTCCCCTTCTTTTACTGCTCAAAATCTTTGGCTTGAGACTAGACAAGCAATTTGGGTATTGCTAAAGGGTTAATGACTTGAGATTAGATAATCAATAAGGATTGCTAAGATGAAGTATGTCAGGGATTTGATGCTAAGGAGGTTATTTTAAAGAGCACCGACTTAATTGACCATATTAAAAATTACATTGCTTGAGGAAAGGAGAATATCCCATGTAGTATTCAAGGCACTTGGAACTATGAGGAAGCCGTTCTTCACAACGGTTAGCTAATCTTCAATACAGTTGTAAAACACAGATTGTTTTTTGCAGGAGTAAAGGTTTTTCTATCTGCTCAATGAAATTCTTTATTTAGATAAAGGCCCATTTCTAAATGGTCGATATTATTACATGAGAATGTCATCCCTCTTTCTTTTTTGATAACATAAATAATTTTATTAATGTTGGGGGAATTCCCGTATACACCAAAAGTAGAGAAACCTACACCCAAAAGATGGTTCTCTACATGTCACCTACTTACTTGTACAAATAAGAACTGGTTAACCAAAGAGTCGCTGGACATGAGATTACTCCTCACATGTATAAAATCACTCTTGGTCCTTTCAAAAGCTCTCCTATTCCTTTCCGTCCACAACTCACATAGGAGCTAGTGAGGCTATTTCTCATGCCCTGGATTTCTCTTCCTTCTTTTGAAATTTCAACTATTTGATGCCTCATTTACGCTGCTCGGTATCCGAAAGCAATTCAGAAGAGGCGATTCATATCATCTTCCAAACATCTCTTAAAGTTTATGAAGGGTTCCATATGGACATTATATGGGCTTTCAAAGGGATTTATAAATGCCCTGCATATGCGTATTTTATACGAATACATAAATTATACATTGATTATACATAATTATACACATATAATACATAACTTATGTATATTTTATACCTCAATCGGCTATTTTTAGTTTATGTGCTTGGGTGGGCGTCTATTTCGGTTAATTCTTCTAAAAAAAGGTACATATATCTGCCGAAAAGCATCAAGCTAGCGGACCCAGACAAATTGGACCGTAGGCCGGATGAACTATGCATGATTTACGCGAATGTCCCTCTTTTTGGTCACCATTAAGATTTAACCATATTTCTTAAAGCTGTGCAAATATAGCCCTTGAAAAACTATCTTTTGTGAAATGATAGACTTGGGTCTAGTGTTTTCTCATATAATAGACTTGGGTGATATTTTACCCGTCCAGCTCAAAGAAGTCCAATAGAAAGAAGGGATCTTTACACGAATAACCGGTGATATTTATTGTTCACTTTTTCAAAGGGATTTATATGGGCTTTCAAAGGGATTTATAAAGGTCTTGGATTATTCTACGCACTGCTTAAAGTTTTTGGATTGAATAGTGAAATAATTATACATAGTTATAATGTGTTGTGGTAGTTGACAGTCAAGGTAAAAATAGTCTAACAATGGTAATGCTCTGATAATTGAACTTGGATAGAATATACTGGTGCAACGAATTCATATAGTTGATCTTAACTAAGTTGTGGTTGAAAACGATCCTTTTAACTATAACACTAATCAAGAAGTAATTCAAAAGTGGTTCTTGAATAGGTGGAACATCTGTGCTGGTCTGAGAGTCGCCCCTCTCTCACACAACCAGTTTCTATTTGAGTATCCTTCAAGACAAGAAGTGGCGAGAATACATGCGGGTGAATAGTTTTGGAACAGTCGTCGTCTATCTCTTGAGTGGTGGTCACCGGTGGCAGAAACAACTGATTTTGGCTGCCAGAGATTAGAATACAAATTGGTCAAGGCTTTTGTTATTCCCATCCACGCATGGTCACTTGAAACCTTTTAAGGCTATTGGTGATCTTTGTGGTGGTTTCGTCGGAATTGATGAAGAGACAAAGCATCGCATTCACTATTTCTGGGAGAGAATATGTGTTAATGCTAGCTGGAACAAATGCCAGTTAAAATGGAGCTTGATGTGGAGGATTGGAGGTTTGAGATATCGATTTTAAAGGAGGTTGCAGCAACCCCTAAGCCAATTCCAACTAGAGTCCAGTTACTCGGGGATTGTAGCAGGAGGGAAAGTACAATCATACCACGTGGGGGGTCAGGTGGCAGAGGATAACTTTAATTCAAATTTATCTGGCCCCACTCCAAGTTATATGGACACTAAGGCTGATAAAAAATATCCTCTGACCCGGCCCAGTCAAGCAAGCTGCGCAGGAGTTAAAAGTTCATTCTATTTGGGCCCAATAGAAACTCAGCCCTATTATTCTAGCTAGAGCCTAGAATATCTATGATTGAGACAGTATCAACTTGATACAATTCAGTTTAATCTTTTGTACTGTATTGTTGTTCCCAAAACATCTAGAATTCCTTTCATTCCAGATTGACCACCATATACAAGTTAGGATAATCCTCCATCTATCTCTGCCCCTTGCTCCACTTCCAGAAATTCAGTAATCATGCTGTGCGACAAGACCAACATCACATTGGTTGGAGTGATATTTTGGTTGAAGTGTTTTTTTTGAGATGGTAACATTTGTATATATTAAAGACAACACATAGGTTGTACTGAATCCATACTTACAATAGAACAAAAAATAGAAGAAAACTGTTCAATAATCCTAGCAAGAGCCTAGAATATCTATGATTGAGACAGTATCATCTGTATAAACCTTTTTACACCAAAAGCAAAACAACTTGATACAATTCAGTTTAATCTTTTGTACTGTATTGTTGTTCCCAAAACATCTAGAAATCCTTTCATTCTAGATTGACCACCATATACAAGTTAGGATAATCCTCCATCTATCTCTGCCCCTTGCTCCACTTCTAGCTTTATCCCAGCTAAAAGGAACTTCAGTAATCTTGTTGTGTGTCACGGTCCCAAATCCTAAGCCGGCCGTGATGGCGCCTATCATGGAACTAGGCTAGCCAACCATTACAGACTATCATAATATTTCATAATTTCCCGAGACTAGCAGATTTTCAAACAGCAAAATGAGATAAACAAATTTATACACTACCCCAAAACCTGGAGTCAACTGTCATGAGCATCTATGACTATAAATACGATGTACAATAAGGTGACTTGCTACTACAAAGACTGAAGTAAAAAAGACAAAACTATAAACTGAGAAAAGGAAAGGAGGTGAGCTGGGGACGCTGAGCAGCTACCTCGATCCTCGAACAACTCCAAGCACGTCCGAAAATCGACTAGTGAGATGGTCCGGTACCTGGATCTGCACACAAAGGTGCAGGGAGTAACGTGAGTACTCCAACTCAGTAAGTAATCAAAGTAACTAAAAACTTGAGTGTAGTGACGAGCATTTATGAATCATGTAAATTCATATAATAAGTAACAATTGAAATAAATAAATCAAGTCAGGAATCTACATTCCGAATATTTCATAAAACTCCAGTTTTCCATTTAAAATCTCGTGTAAAAACATTTGTCCAACATTATCATCAGAGGCTCAGTGTAAATAAGAGTGAAAACAGTAGTTTCATAAAATATAAGCCCCTCGGGCACATCATCACTCACAAATAAAGCCTCTCGGGCAAGCCTCTCAGTAACTCGTGACTCCACTATCAGTATCTCATGCTCACACTAAACACTCGTACTTAACAAGTACCATGAATATCCACAACTGCTGCGGCGGGCAGCCCGATTCGATATATATATATATATATATATATATATATATATATACTGCTGCGGCGTGCAGCCCGATCCAATATGTATATTGTTGCGGCGTGCAGCCCGATCCATATATAACATATATTGCTGCGGCATGCAGCCTGATCCATACATAATATATATTGCTGCGGCGTGAAGCCCGATCCATAACTATCCTCACATACTTGGATCTCGGCCTCACTCAGTCATCCTCACAAGCCACTCGGGCAATTCATCTCAACTCACGAGACACAGCCCAAAATACCTCTAAGAGTTTCAAAACAGTGTGATAACTGTTAAGATAACAACAAGTACAAAATATGTCTGAGTTCACAATTGTTATATCAGGATAGTGTGAGAATAGTGTAAAAGTACCTCTGAGGGTCTAAACAGGTCGGCACAAGGCCCCAAACATGGCTCACAACCCATAAACAAGTATAATTCTCTAGAATACAGGTTGTCGTAAGGTTTCAAATCGAATACGCGGCTTAATAGTCGCTACGGGACAGACCAAGTCACAATCCCTATCGGTGCACGCCCACACGCTCGTCACCTAGTATGTGCGTCACCTTATTTAATAAAACAATATAAAATACCGGGGTTTCATACCCTCAGGTTTAGAGTTACAATCGTTTCTTACCTCAAAACAACCCAGAAAGCTACTCCGCGATACTCTTGCCCCTCGAGTCGGCTCCCAAATGCTCCGAGTCTATCAAAATCAGATTAACATCATCAATATACGCTAAATGAAAAAGGCTCAAACAAAAACTTTCAATTTTAGGCACAATTCTCGAAATTGGCCAAACTCAAGCCCCTGGCCCACGTCTCGGAATTCGATAAAAATTACAAAACTAGAATCCTCATTTCCTTACGAGTCTACCCATACCAAATTTACCAAAATCCGACCTCAATTGCCCACTCAAATCACCAAAAGAAATTTCCAAATTTTCCTCCCATTTTCTACTTTAATTCCTCAAATTGCATGGTGAAAATTTATACGATTTTTACTTTTCTTTCTATCTTTCTAAAGGTCAAATTAGTAGCCTGTTAGTCACTTATAACACATTCTTAGATGCAGGGAGGAGTCAATGGCTCTATTTCTGAACCATCCCCAAGACCAAGGGATATAGATTTATCTCCTGGGCAACCTTTGCAATCCAGTCAGTCATCTGGAAGTCTTGGGGTTATTGGTCGAAGAAGTGTTGCTGACCTTGGAGCAATTGGTGATAACCTGAGTGCATCCACTGCAAATTCTGGAGGAATGCATGACCAATTATACAACTTGCAGATGCTTGAATCTACTTTTTACAAACTTCCTCAACCCAAAGATTCTGAACGTGCAAAGAGCTATACGCCGGTAAGCTTAATACTTCATTCCCTGTGCTACTTGGAAAAGAAACTACTATGAACTTATCTTTTGCTGTTGCTACAGAGGCACCCTGCAGTTACCCCTCCAAGCTATCCCCAAGTACAGGCTCCCATTGTCAACAATCCTGCCTTCTGGGAAAGACTTGGAGCTGATAACTATGGCACTGACACTCTGTTCTTTGCATTTTACTACCAGCAGGTGCACTGCAATTTCTGTTGGTTCTAATGCCCTTAGTCAATCTTAGTGATCATATTTATCCTTGTTCTTTTATAATCCTCTTTGCAGAATACTTATCAGCAGTATCTGGCTGCTAAGGAATTGAAGAAACAGTCTTGGAGGTATCACAGAAAATATAACACATGGTTTCAGCGGCATGAGGAGCCTACTGTTGCGACTGATGACTTTGAACAGGGGACATATGTGTACTTTGATTTCCACATTGCCAATGATGAGCAACATGGATGGTACGCTGCCAGATTATACTTTCTTCAATTTGCCTACTGCATTTCAAAATGTTTTCTTTTGATATTTGAGTGGCTGACTCCACCCAATTCCAGAAAGATATTTGGTGACCGACTTTCATGGGAATTTTAAATAACAAGCCCATTCTACCATCTACATTTGGTTTAGTAGTTTGGACGAATGTAAGATGTTAAATTATTCGTTTGGTAATATTTAAGGAATGAAATAGAGGGAAGGAAGCTTTAATATAAAGAACATACTATCTTTTGCTCACTTGATACTTCAAAGGGAATAGATGGAACCTAGGAGCCTTTCAAGCATGGATGCAATGTGCAATCTTAGACTTAAGAATGTGCTCTTGTATTCCACCCCTTTCCCAAACCTGATACTTAGTTCCCTGCCTATAGCTGATCTTCATTTTCTTTTTCTTCATGTTTCTTTCCATATATTCGGTCCTCCTCCATCTTCTTAATGGCAAACAATCAAGATGAATTTTTAACGAGGAAGTTTTTATTAATTTCTGGTGTCTGGTTTTTTATATCCTTGATGTGTTCTTTTCTTTTACCTTGGGGAAGCCATTCCAAAGCAAGGCTATATTGCGCTGTATAATAAGATCATTTTTTGGAGCTTCCTATTGTAAAGACATTGCTGATACATGGAGCTGCATGAGGCTTATAGTTTTTCTCCTTTTTGGTTGTTAACCATTATTCTTTTCTGCTCCTAGTCACTTCAACTCTTCCAAAAAAGCTTGCTTCTTTTCTCCTTTCCTTTTTCTCAAATATATCTCCTGTTTCTTTTTGGTGATCGTGTTTCATGTGGTTATCTTTCCTGTTTTGTTGCCGAGCTACTCTAAGTATCTTTTGGATTGAAGGAAAGGGAAGGAAAATGGAGGCGTGAATATAATATTTTTCTTTTGGATTAAGTTTTTGAGGAGTGAAAGGAAGGAATAAGGAGAGAAAGGGAGGGTAATATCTTTTATCCCAAAAAGTGTCCTTATAGTCAATGGAGATATATATACCTGCCTTGAGATATGTAATCTGCGAATGTTGCTGTGGTTTGAAGACTAATTCCCTCCCCGCATCCCACCCCTACTTCCATGGTTCCACCCTGATTAAGGAAAAATTGAATGAAAGAGATTAACAGAATATCTATTGGACCGGGCATCTTGGTTACTTGATAATCCTCCATTGATTAAATTTTGCAGAAGCAAATATGTTTGCAACTGATTTTCATGACTTTGAAATCATTTCTGTGCTATTGCTCAGGTGCCAGAGGATCAAGCAGGAGTTCACATTTGAGTACAATTATCTTGAAGATGAGCTCATTGTATAAGAATCGGGTTATACCAAAGACATTTATTCTCTATGTGCCCTATTTTCTTTCTTTCTTTCTTTCTTTCTTTCTTTCTTGTTTAGTCTGTCTAAATTACATGGCTTTATATTGTAGTTTATAACTTTTCAAGGTGTCTTTAGTTTAATAACGCTTTAGACGCCTTCCCAAAGAACCAGTAGATATGCCAGGATCCAAAATTTCAATTAGTATCGTTAGAGTGGCAACATTCCATCAACAGAGGCAGTCCTTCAGTAGCATATCTTGGTTTAGAAATTTACTGCTCCTTTTGTTCCATTTTATGACATTTTGCCTTAGTCAAAAAAAAGTTATGACTTTTTCTTAAATCACTTGTTTCAAAAGTTAATATTTTTAACTCTGGAAAAAAATCATTATATAAAATGAGACAGAGGAAGTGTTAGTCAACCCCTTTAGTTCCTCATTTTACATTTTTATTTAACATCAGTCTCAACTATTTTGTTCAACTTTTAAGTTTTTCTGGATTCTGCATTTGATTATCAAATTTTAATGTCATAATATATTCTATGCATGACTTTAAATATATATTTGAAGATTTTAGTGCCCTCTTTTAAGGAAAAGAAAGTGAGTGCATTAGCTTTACGCTATTCAAGGTACGTCTTTAGTCTGGAGTTCAGTTGTAGAAAAGTGGTAGAGCTGATTGCATCAATGGTAGGAAAAGGACCAAACAAGATATATATATTTGGAGATATGTTATATGTGGAGAGAGTATTAAGGAGTATGGTAGGATAGTGGTATGAACGGATATCTTCATTCTTAGTCATTTGTTCTCGTCTGGTTATGTTTTTATGCGTCGCTAACTTAAATTAATAAGAGTTTATAATTTTTGAATAAGAATTGCATCAAGAAAGAAAAAAAGGTAGCCTTGCATTCACGAATGTCTTTTTTCCTCTTTTTTTTCTTGATCAAGGAATTTGCCACACGGTTCAAATTATATATTTGTATTCGAATTTTTTATTTTAGTTTAGTTTTTGTAGTTTCCTCCTTACCTTTTTATATATAACTAGTTTCTGGACACGTGTGCCCAAGGTGTATTCCATGTTAACTATATAAAACTTAATAAAATAATATTAATATTAATAAATTATATTACAACTTTATAGAAATTTATCTTACTATATTAAAAATCAATACGATTAATCTCAGCAGACATTGATAGAAAATGATATGAAGAAATGTAATGTTTGTTGAATAACATCCTTCTTCCACCAATTCCCGGAATGAAACCACCACGCCAAAATAAAGAACACAAATAAATGCTCGAAATGAAACAACAAAAACAAACCCAGTTTGATCCCAATATGTGGGGTCTGGGGAGGGTAGTCTGTACGCAGACCTTACTTAATGCAGGTAGAGAGACTATTTCCAATAGATCCTCGGCAAAGGAAGGGCAAGAAGAGGAGGGAAGCACGGAAAGAAGAAAGATGGAAGAGAAAAAAAAGGGAGAGATAAATGATAAATAGTATCAAATAATAGTAACAGGGAATACAATACCTGAGGCGAACAAAATCACATAACGTAATTAAAATCTAAGAATATGAAGGGACATGCATGCTACTAAGCCTATCGGTGAACACTATAAACTACCTACTAACCTTTTACCTTAATCTTCGACCTCAACACACTCCTATCAAGGGTCATGTCCTCAGTGAGCTGAAGCAACGCCATGTCCTGCCTAATCACTTCTCCCCAATACTTCTTAGGCCTACCTCGACCTCTGCTCAAACTTTTCATGGCCAACCTCTCACACCTCCTGACAGGGGCATCAACGCTTCTTCTCCTAACATGTCCGAACCATCTCAGCCGCGACTCCCGCATCTTGTCCTCCACGGAGGCCACTCCCACTTGTCCCAGATAGCTTCATTCCTAATCCTATCTCGTCTGGTACACCCACACATCCATCTCAACATCCTCATCTTCTGCATGTGGGAGTTCTTGACTGGCCAACACTCAGCCCCATACAGCATAGCGGGTCGAACTATCACTCGATAAAACTTACTCTCAAGTATTAACTGCAAATTCCTATCACATAGAACACCGGATGCGAGCCTCCACTTCATCCACCCCGCTCCGATGCGATGTGTGACATCTTCGGTAATCTCCCCGTTACCCTGGATAATAGACCTGGGATACTTAAAACTCACTCTCTTGGGATAACTTGAGCATCAAGCTTAACCTCTACGTCTGCATCATGGGTCTCACTGAATTTGCACTCCAAGTATTCTGTCTTGGTTCTATTCAATTTGGAACCTTTAGACTCTAAGGTCTGTCTCCAAACCTCCAACCTCGTGTTAACTCCGCTACGCGTCTCGTCGATTAACACTATATCATCGGATAACATGCACCAAGACACCTCCCCTTGGATGTGATGCGACAATACATCCATTGCCAAAGCAAACAAAAATGGATTAAGAGCCGATCCCTGGTGCAACCCCATCACCACAGGGAAATGCTCCGAGTTACCACCCACAGTCCTCACCCGGGTCTTAGCATCATCATACATATCCTTAATCACCCTAATGTATGCTACCGGAATGCCGCTAACCTCCAAACACCTCCACAGGACCTTCCTCGGAACTTTATCGTATGCCTTCTCAAGGTCAATAAACACCATATACAAATCCTTCTTCCTCTGCCTCTACTGCTCCACTAATCTCCTTACCAGATGAATCGCTTCCGTAGTCGAACGATCCGACATGAATCCAAACTGATTCTTAAAAATAGACACACACCTCCTCACCCTGGCCTCCACCACCCTCTCCCAAACCTTCATAGTGTGACTCATTAACTTGATACCCCTATAATGCCCGAAATGAAACAACCACGTCAAAATAAAGAACACGTATAAAGGACCAAAAATAGGAGGAAACAATTAGGATATTGTCCCATCCCAAGATATTTACCGTGGAACTGAACAAACAAGATGACATAAAGAAGTGAAGCCCGCTAATGGATGACAATTAGCATAATCCTGAAATTAGAACTTTATTGTTACCTTAAAAAGGAATAAATAACAAATAAGCATACGCGGAGTCAGGACTTTAAGTTTATGAGTTTGGATTTTAATTGTTTTAAGTTACTGTGTTTTAATTTAAGATTTTATATATATTCAATAAATTTTTTAAGACAAATAAATGGTTCTAACCAAAGCTACTGGGCTCGGCCAAATCCGCATGGAGCACTTTAGCTCCGCCTATGCAAATAAGCACTATTCCTAATGAAAATTAGCTAGGACTGCATTGTATATCCAAATAATTTTCATAAACAAAGATACTCATTTTATGACAATAACCATGAAAAAATACATATAAAAACTATATAGAATTAGCATAACACTCATAAAAACTAATAGGAAAAGGAAAAAACTTACCTCATTTGACTTGTAAGTGGGTTGTTGCGTAAGCAGATTTGCCCAATAAAAAAAGTATATTTTATGAAACAAAAAGGATTTTTTCATTTGACAATGGTTTGATAGGAGAATAATTGTTCAACTGATTTAGTTGTCCACTTTATAAAGTTGAAAAGGAATGGATCTATAACAATTATTGGAAGCTGAATAAACAAATATTGAATAGGCATGCCAAAGGTTAGATAGTTTATTTGCAATAATGCACGACAAGGAGAAAGCAACACCAAGAATTTGAATAGGCTTCACTAAGTTATTGCATAGATCTACACGCCTTTCTTCTCATTTATGATGCTCATAATATAAATTTATTATTTCTTGGACGATACGTAATTTTAATTTTTAGTATAAGAGTATTATATGGTAGTATTTAAGTAAGGGGTAATTTTATCATTTAATTTTTAAAGGATGTTATAGTAAAATAGATTTACCTAAAAGTTTTTACACTTATAATATAATAATGTTATCCCAAAATATTTTACATGAGATTTGAATCGTAAAATGCTAAAATGTTAACTGTATATGTATTTTAGAACTTTCGTTGAGCTATAAAATAAAAATCAAAGTATACGAAGTAACATCTAGTAATTTGAAGTTAGAAAATTTTATAGTTAGAAAATTTTATAAATGTTAACTCTACTTTACTGACGTAGTACCTTAATTTAAAGACAAATACATATACTCGTACATTTACAAAATATGCATATAATTAAAACATTTACCTTTTAAATTAACAATTATGCATGAAAAATAGAAACCAAATTAAATATACTTTCGATACCATCATGATCAACCCACTGCTTCAGTCATAAGTTACATGATTCTTTAGTCACTTCAAACACATGAATATTAAAAATAAATATATATTAGACTTTACATTATAATTCCACTTGGTAAAATAAATTCTCTGTAAAAGAATAAACTTGACAGTGGAATTTACTAGTCAAGTTCCTTTAATTGGATGAGAGCTTTCAAACCAATATCATATTCTATAAGACTTTAAATTTGATAATACAAGTTTTTTTATGTCTAATGTTTATCAGTGTAAATTTATTACCTAATACATGCCTTCTTAATAAGCTTCACCTAACAACAGAAATATGTGCATTTTTATAAAAATTAATGACCATGGTTTTGATAGGACAACTTTGATTCGTAACAAAAATCTCCTATTTTTATTTATTGATATCATGTGTTATTTTTTTTTTTTTAAAATTATCGTGTGAAAAAGGTTATAAAATTAATATAACTATCGTAATTGACTACAAAATTGATTTTTTCCTCGATAACATACTTTGGGTGCACTCACATGAGCTTTTACCTCTACCTTTGATCATTCATTAAGTTTTCTTTTTTGATCAATTTTCTTTAAGATTTAAACAAAAAAAAAACAAATTATACTGGTGAAAAAAAGACCATAAAAGAAGTAGAGATAACTTGGGTATGAAATATTGGTAACAAAATAAGAAACAAATTAGATAGGATTCCTTTTGCAATAATCATCTGGATTATTGTAAAGGATATTATTGTAAATTAACTTTAACTTAAGGTTTTCATACTTATAATATAACTAGTTTCTCGACAAGCGCGATGCGCGTGTATCTCATATGAATGAGTACCAAAATTTTGATGTTACATAAAATATTATCAAAAGTATATTTCAATTGTAAAATGAAGTCATTAAATGAAAAGTGAAATTTTTTACAATTAATGATATTGTTCCTATTTAGCTAATTCAATAATTTTTTTTTTTCTGATGACCGACAGTTCCCTTATTCTATAGTCTATGAGTTTTGTATTTTCTTTAGAAGCCAATAGCACAAATTGTTGATTCATCTTGACATTGTTCACAATAATTCTTCACTCCAAATATATGACCTATATATTTCTTTGAGAAAATAGTTGGTAAAGGAAAATATTGAAATATATGTAATATCTTAAAAGAAAAGAAAAAAAAACATGACCATATCTTTTCCAGAAAATCCAAAAAAAAAAGGATATGAAATTTGTGTAAATTTAATAAGATTTTTTTTGTTAAGGATTTATTTGGTTTTTTTGTGCAAACTAATTTTGATAAATAAGAAAGAGACTGTCACGTATTAGCAAATTAATTAATTTTATTAAAGCAATGATAATTAACTCAGAACAATATCTTGATCTGGTAATTAAAGTAAAAAATAAAAATAAATAACAAACAATTCAATAATTTGGTAATATCATAAAAGTAAGAACAAATGACGAAGATATTATTTGAAACAACAATACATCTAATGTTGCTATGTAGTGACTCTTTGTTTCTCTGCCTGACAAAAGAGCATGACAGGTGTTTGTGCAGCTTCTCTGTCATGCTTTTTTTCATTTTAATTTCAATAGAAGAAAACTTTTTTGTGTTGTTTTTTCTAATGGTGATGGTTATACACATACTGCTGATCTATAACTCTTATATAAGCTCATATATTGGTAATATTCTTCAACATATACAATAATTAATTAGCAATTTATTGTGATAATGGATGTCCATTAATTGGCGCAAATGGAGAAGGATGATGGCAGAGAAACCCAAAAATTTTCTAACACCACAATGTAGCTTAAGTTAATCTAGGAAGTAAAAATGTTTTGGTGGTTTTAGATTTTCAATTCCTATGTTCAGGGCAGCCATGATACACCATTTAATAGGAGCCTAATTAAATAGAAAATTTAATTTCCAACACATAAAATGAAGTATCATACATTTAAGTAGAAGGTAAAGTAATTAAAGTCCGAATTTATGAGCAATTTTTTCACACATTTCGTTGAGAAGAACATGAGGGAGACAAAGGCTTAAAGAATTTAATGGGAGATATTTCAAAGGTTAAATTAAGAGGTTAATATTGTCATTCAGTTTTGAGGTTAACTTAAGGCTTTTAAAATGAACCTAAGTGTTCCAAATCATTCTCAAACCTTCCTGAAACCAAACCAACCATCCCCTCAAGTCATAAAATAATAAAATCTACGGGGAACATCAAATAGAGAAACATGATTCAAATACTCAAAATAACCGGCCGGGTCATTATATTCTCTACCTCTTATACAAAAGTTCGTCCTTGAACGAGTTTAGAATGTACCTGAGTTGTCTAAAAGATATAAATATCTGCTCCGTATATCTGACTCGGTCTCCCAAGTATCCTCCTCACTCGGTTAGCCTCTCCAAAGTACCTCCAAAATGTCCACTGGCTCTTCTTCATAGACCAGATTCTCATCCAACTGCACGGTGCTGAATTCAAAAACATGCGACTTGTCTTCATGCTACTTTCGAAGCATAGACATATGAAATACCAGATATCTCCCAAAAAGAGGAGGCAAATCAAGTCTCTAAGAAACCTCGCCAACTCTCTCTAATTCATCAAATTGACCAATAAACCTCAGGCTCAACTTGCCTTTCTTTCCAAACCTCATCACACCCTTCATAGGAGAAACTCTAGGAAGAAACTTCTCACCTTTTATATTTTCCACATCACGAACCGTCCTGTCTGCATAAAACTTCTGCCTGAACTAACTTATGCGAAGCCTTTCATGAATTAACTTCACCTCCTCCAAAGCATCACGAACCAAGTCTAAACCCAACAACCTAGCCTTACCAGGCTCAAACCAACTAACATAAGAACAAAATCGCCTCCCATATGAGGCATCATATGGAGCCATCTAAATACTGGACTGGTAGCCGTTGTGGTGGGAGAACTCTGCCAATGGTAGGAACTGGTCCTAATGTCCTCCAAAATCAGTAATGCATGCCTCAACATATCCTCAAGGATCTGAATGGTTCGCTCCAACTGCCCATTCATCTGTGAGTGAAATACGGTGTCGAGCTCCACCCGTGTGCCCAATTCACTCTGAACAGCACTCTAGAAGTGCGATCTAACTGAGTGTCGCAGTTTGAGTTTTTCCTTCAAATCGAGCAACACAACCAACAAGACATAATTAAGCCTCTTCTCATATAAACAAAACATGAATTCAACTTAATACGCTAACAACCAGCCAATAGTGATGCAACAACAATCAACATACTATTCTTTCGAAACTCACAAGTTCCAGTCTTTACGATCTAGCTAAAACTCGTAGAAGCTTAGATAAGGGAAAGAGAAGCATGAACTTACCTTGAACTGAGTAGAACCGAAGAGACCTAGTCCCTTTCAATCCAAAATCAGTCCTCCAACGCAGCTACAAGAAAGAGAAAGGGAGATTGACAAGTTGTTCGGGAGTTTTTGGAACTAGAATCACTTTGTATCACCCGAAATCACCTAGGGTTTGTGTGAGATTTCTAGGGGAGGAGTTGCAGGGGTTTGGTACGGCCCCATCAAATTGTACCAAGAATTCGAGGTTTTTGTGGTGCCGAGGTTAGGCAATGTGTTAGAATGGTATATATATATATATATATATATATATATATATATATATATATATATATATATATATATATATATATATATATATATATATATATATATATATATATATATATGGGTTATGAAAATCATTGTGGAGTTGGTGAAAAAATTCTTGGTAGATCATGGCGTTTTTGTGGTGCGTTGTATGACCGTACAACTGCTTCACGGACGGATCTGCCGCAGGATGGAACATAAGAAAACTTAATTTTGGAGGTCATTTTTCGATCCATTATGCGACCGTTAATCATTTCACGAGCCGTACTACCATCAGAGAACTAACATGAGAAATTTTCGGAGGGAGATTCTACGGTGCGTTACGCAACCGCATAATTGTTGTACGGACCAAAGAACGGCTGCAGACTAGATCAGACAATTTTTGGGGACCATTTTGCGGTCCCTTTTGCCGACCGCATATCTATTTTGCGTTTCGATTTGTGATCGTAGACCCGAATCGCGGGGTTAAATGTTGAGAAATTTTTACCCAATCCCATTTTCATAAAAAGAAGTTGGGGGTTATTTTGGATGGACTCAACAATTGTTTTAGAGAGAGGGGAGTATTTTAGAGAGGTAGGAAGGAGCCCCAACCACTTTGCTCATCAATTCTTTTCCCAATTTTGAATATTCAAGAGAAATCACTCACTAGGACACCACCTAGCGAGTAATTTCTTTTTCTCAATCTTCCATGCAAGTTTGTTACGGGTTTAATAGGCTGGGGATTAGAAGATATGGCATGCATGTATCGATAGAGGGGTCTTGGAGGTTGTTGAAATATCTTGGATGTATTGTTGATTGATATTGGTTGTGGGGTGAAGGAAATCCTATAAGAGAACCTTGTAGTCAAATTGCACCCCTAGCGTTTGATGAAATGCTTAAATGAGCTGAACCTATGAACCCCTCCCTAATTATGATTCAATTTCGTCATATCTCTAATAGATTGAAGTCTCTAGAAGTTTCAGAATGTTGTAGTAATTCTAACGAAGATCAACCGAGGTACGTTGGCTAAAATCTTTCCGTAGAATCGAATTCCTCGGAATTCTCGTAAACTTCGATTATGGGTTGATCAAGTTCCTATTTCCGTCATTACTGTCTTCTTCTATGGTTATTTGGTTCAACTGTGTATAGTTTAATTCATATTCCGATTTTATAATGCTATGCTTCTCTTTTATGATTATTCCCAATGTGTTTCAAATTCTTACATGCTTATGAGCTGAGAATATGATTTTTCTCAATGTTTCAAACATCCTTAAATGTTTTAAGATGATCCATGGAATTTAATGAAAGAATGAAAGTATAAATTGTGAAATGCGGCCGTTGTGCCAAAAAAGATAATTTACATATGAGGCATAGAGTGCCACCGAAAATGAAAGAAAGTATGGAAGTCTATGAAAAGTATATGATCCTTTTTATGATAAATGCTTTTGGGAGTATCGTTAGGTCACCGAGTAAGGTTGGGTCATAAATTCCCAAGCCTGAAACTACATGTGCCAGTGTAGGGAATGATTGAGGATAAATTCCCACTATATTATATTGAGATTATTCACCTTAATTGGGATAAGTTGAGTTGAGATTTAGAAAAGACCATGTCGACCCACACGACATTGTGGTGAGATGGCTTAGTCGATCGGGCAGAGATTAGACGCCATACCGTGCACATGGTGGTATTGTGTACTATGTTAAGCCTCATATTTTAGGGTGAGGTTGCTTAGCCGATCGAGAAAAGATCGGGATCTGTACTATAAGCACAGTGGTGTATCGTTCCTAAGGATCTCCCAGCCTAAAACATTGATTTTACTTGAAGGATTACCTCACACTTGACTTGGTATCTTATTATTATTTGGTTTTCTCATTGATCTCATGGTTCCCTCCTTTTGTGTTGTTTCTCTATTCATTGAGAAGATGTTTAATATTACATACTAGTACTATTCCATATGTACTAACGTTCATATTTTTGGGGACATTGCATCTTTAATGGATGCATGTGGTTCCACAACAGGCACCATCGATCATTGATAGCAGTACACCCTCTCCTCAGCTGACTTGGTGATCCCCACTTCCTATCGAGGTATTGTGTTTTTTGCTCCTTTTGCATTATATTTTGAGGAAAAGCCCCGACACTATCATACTACTCTTTTATATCAATTAGAGGCTCTGTAGACAGTGTGGATTATATTTTGATTTGGGAAAGTCAAATTAGAAATGTTGTATTTGTCAAACATGTTTCTACTTTCAAACTACGAACTTGTAATATTATGGGGAATCGTAAATGAAGTTACATGGTAATAAAATTGGTGTTGTACCATGTTAATCTCTCGTTGTCTAACTTGTGATATTCATCTTCACATTAATCATGGGTAAGGTCGAGTGGAAATCATCAAGTAGGCTTGCTTGACCGGGATACCTCAGTTGAGCATTAGTCGCGCTCCCCAAGGTCGGGGCATGACAAATTTTTATCCTATGTTTTGCTCAAGAGATTATGTTTAAAATATGAGAGAATCGTCCCATATAAAAGGCCCCTTGGCCTCCCTAAATACTCCCCCTTTTGGGGATTTATTTGGTCCCTTCGTTTAAGCAAGTAGGTGACACACCTACTTGTCACCTCCCAGTCTGCGTAGTCTCGTAAAAACACGAATATCTCTCTATTAAGATGTTGCATTGAAAAATGTTTTAATGAATTGGAACTAGACTTGTGGATATTCAATTTGGTGGGTGGATCACCCCGTAGCTCAAAGTATATTGGGAGAAAAGCGCAGTGCCACTAGACCCAAACTTCAGCACAATTTATGAACGTAACTTGTGACGATTTTCGTAGACTTTTATTTCATAACTCGCGTGACTTCAAAATTTAACACATGACGATCATATAACTAAAATACCTCATAAATTTTCCTTTTTATCACGTTAAGAACCCTACTATTACCCCAAAAGTATGGGTAATAACATTCCTAAATTGCCGACTTTCGACAAAACTTATTTTCTTCGATTCGCTTAGCTTCTAAACTTTCTAACCCTCTTGGTACTTGTTGATCATGATCCTAAATATTTTTAACGTCCAAGGTAACATGAATAACTTACTTTATATACTTTCAAAGAGGATCTCATTTCCGATCTTATATCAATATACTTACGACGTACTTTTACATACGAAAACATGTGGTGTAATAGAGATAATTGAGATGGGCACGCCATGCAAGAGAACAACCTCTATGATGTAGATATGAGCCAACTTCTATGAAGTATAAGAAGTCTGAACGAGAATGAAATTACGATTTGGTCAACTGATCAACTATGACCCAAATGGCATCAAACTTTATCAAAGTCTGTGGAAAACCTATCACAAAGTCCATAATAAGGTGCTCTGACGTCCACTACGATATATCAATCTTCTGAAACCAACCACCCAGTTTTTGAAACTCGTGCTTGACCTGTTGACAATTCAAACACCTTGAAACATACCCAACAATGTCCTTCTTCATCCTCTTCCACCAATAACAATAACATTGCTTCAAATGACGATACATCTTTGTAGCGCCTGGGTGAATAGAATACCGCAAACTATTAGCCTCCTTAAGAATCAAGTCTCTCAAGCCATAAACATTAAGAACACAAATCCGTCCCTGAAGTCGCATAACACCATCATCCCCAATAACCACCTCCATAGCACCACCTTGCTGCACCGTGCCCTTAAGTACTAACAAGTGTGGATCATCATACTGGTGATCCTTGATACGCTCAAACAAGGATGACTGTGCAACAACACAAGCAAGAACTCTGCTAGGCTTAGAAATATCCAATCTCAAAAATCTATTAACCAAGGGCTGGAGACATATAGACAAAGGCCTCTTTATAGCTGGAATAAATTCCAAACTCCCATGTTCTCTGCCTTTTTGCTCAAGGCATCTGCTACCACACTTTCCTTACTTGGATGATACAAGATGGTGATATCATAATCCTTCAATAACTCCAACCACATTCGCTGCCTCAAATTCATATCCTTCTATTTAAACAAATGCTGAAGACTGATGATAAATGTAAACCTCACATGACAAACCATATAGGTAGTGCTTCCAAATCTTAAGCGCATGCACAATAGCCGCCAACTCTAAATCATGGATCGAATAGCTCTTCTCATGGGCCTTCAACTAGAACGATGCATAGGCAATCACCCTACCGTCCTGCATCAACACACACCCTAGACCAATAAGCGTAGCATCACAATAGACAATATACATCCACGATACCAAGGGCAATACAAAACTAGAGTGGTAGTCAAAGAAGTCTTGAGCTTCTGAAATATCTCCTCACACTCGTCAGATCACCTGAATGGAGTGACCTTCTGAGTCAACTTGGTCAATGGAGTTGCAATAGACGAGAACCCTTCCACAAAGCGACAATAGTAGCTCGCCAAACCCAAGAAACACCTAATCTCTATAGCATTAATAGGTCTGGGGAAACTCTAAACTGCATCAATCTTCTTCGGATCCACCTTGATCCCAAAACTAGACACCACATGACCCAAGAATTCCACTGAATCCGACCGAAACTTAGACTTGGAGAACTCAACATACAACTTCTTCTCTCTCAGAATTTGAAGCATAATCCTCAAATGTTGCTCGTGCTCCTCCTTGTTAAGGAAATATACCAATATATTATCAATGAACATAATAACAAGAGAATCCAAATAAGATTGAAATACACTGCTCATCAAATTCATGAAAGTTGTTGAAGCATTAGTCAAACCAAAATATATCACCAAGAACTCATAATGCCCATAGCGAGTCCTGGAAGTTGTCTTAGGGATGTTCGAAGCCTTAATCTTCAATTGGTTATAACCTAATCTCAAGTCAATCTTCGAGAACACCTTGGCACCTTGAAGCTGATAAAACAAATCATCAATACACGGCAATGGTTACTTGTTTTTTATGGTAACCTGTTCAATTGTCTATAATCAATGCACATCCTCGTGGAACCATCCTTCTTCTTCACAAACAACACCTGTGCACCCTAAGGAGAAACACTCGGCCTGATGAATCCCTTATCCAACACTCATGCAAGTGCTCCTTCAACTCAGTTGGAGCCACATGATACAGTGTAATACATATGCGCTTAATGCTAAGCACCAAATCAATACCAAAATAAATATCCCAATCTGGTGTCATGCACGATAGATCTGCATAAACACTTCTGGAAACTCTCTCACTCAGCACAAACACCTTTAAGGAAGTCCAGATACGCCAGACACCCCTTCTAAACCATCCGCTGAGTATTTAGATATAAAATCACCCTACAAGGAGTATGATCAGAAGAACCCCACCATTCCAACCTTGGCAACCCCGGCATAACCAACATCACGGTCTTCACATTTCAATCAAGCATAACATGGTATGGAGATAACTAATCCATACCCAAAATCACCTTAAAATCAAACATATTAAGAAATAGAATATCAACCCTAGTCTCATAAACCTTAATACTAACCACACAAGACCGATAAACATGATCCACCACAATATAAAATCCAACAGGTGTATACACATAAACAAGAATATCCTAAAAGGAACTTTTGAAAGAGTATAACTTTGTAATCAACTTAAATAAATCAAATTGTTTTAAATATCCCAGTTCTAGATTTTTATTTGTGTAGATGGAATTTGTGCATCGGAGATGGATATATAATAGGAGTCATCCTAATCGTGCGGGATTGAGAGATGAATTTATTGATGGGGTTACTGAATTTATTGCTAAGGCTTAAACACTTGATGGTTTTCTTATTGGAGGAAGGATTAGGTACCCTTGTGTGAAATATAAGTGTGTTAACTTATTGAAAACAGACGAAGTTAAAGTACATCTCTACAAGAAAGGGTTTATAGAAAATTATTATATATGGACTGTTCACGGGAGAATCATTCTAGTTTAGATGACGTTAACTTTCATAATTCTTTTTTTGGTGCCCTTGTGTGAAATGAGGGATGCTTTTGGGATATTTCCTAGGGCTCAATCTGAACCAAATGATGAGGCTAAGCATTTATATGAACAAATAGAGGAAGTTAGTCGTCTATCGTATGAAGGCTCGGTGCATTCCAAGTTGTCTATTACAGTTAGATTGCTAAGTATTAAATCAGATAGTTCTATTTCCCAAGTGGGCATGGATTCTATTATTGGGCTTATGAATTAAATTAATCCAAGTAACATTGACTTACCAAAAGATTTAATCAGTGCTAAGAAATAGGTTTACAAGTTGGGCCTTTCATCAGAGAGAATTGATTGGTGTGAAAAAGTTTGCATGTTATTCTGTAAGGATGACACATTTTTAGAGAACTATAAATTATGTAATCAGCCTCATTTTAAGGAATTCACAAATGCCAATACAAAAAAAAAAGGTTCCAGTTAAAGTGACACATTACTTACCTCTTATACCTAGGTTAATTTGGTTGTGTGTATCAATGAAATCTGCTCCTCATATGAGATGGAACTATGAACACAAAAGGCCACCCGGTATTCTATGTCATCCGTCATATGGAGAAGCGTGGAAACATTTTGATAGGGTGTTCCCCGAGTTTGATAGTGAAACAAGAAACATTAGGTTGGGATTATGTGCAAATGGATTCACTCCATTTGCTGTCTCTACTGCACCATATTCATGTTGGCCAGTATTTGTTACCCCGTATAATCTTCCACACAAGTTGTGTATGACAAGTCCATATCTGTTCCTAACTTGTATTGTTCCCGGTCCACGCAATCCGAAAAGTTTGATTGATGTATACTTGCGGCCTTTGATTGATGAGTTACAGTTATTGTGACATCAAGGTGTGGGAACATATGATATATCAACTAAGCAAAACTTATTGCATGCTTCTTTGATGTGGACTATAAATGATTTTCCTACTTATGGTGAGACTATAAAAAACATCTGTAGAGTCTCACCACATCATAAGTACCAAAGAACTGATCATATACATTACTGTGCTGATCCCACCTACTTCCAAGCTGTCAAATTTCTCCGAGTTCCTTCTGAATTACCCTCAAGTTGACACCTCTCCTTTCCAGAACACAACGATCCTTACCCCAATCTTACCACAAGAGATCCTAGCATAAAACCACACCGCCCTAAGGCCCATAAGCCATTGTATTCCCTCGTAAGCACTCCAAAAGTACCACAACCAAGACACTTACTCTGAAGAGACCTTATATGAATCTAAATCGTTTCCTTCGCCTCTGAAATGTAAAATTCATAATTATATAGAAATATCGTGAGTCCCGACACCCTCCGATGGAAATCTCAGATCTTAGCTGCATACAAATAAAAAAAATATTAAATTCCATGTATGAAACTTGAATCCATTAGAACCTTCTCGAGAGTCATCCACTCCGCTCAAATCTGAAATGCACCGCTCAAGCGGGCTGAACGACCTGTGTCCCATTAGCACAAAAATACCCGAAGAGGTAACCCCGCCTTAACACAACCGAGTAAATTCCTACTCCATGCGCACTACATTCGTCACGAATAACATCTCAAATCATTCCATTATTTTCATATACCCATGAAGTGTACTATAACCCGCGTCTAGAAATTTCCTTGCTCAGGTCATCCTCAAAACCAACATCTGCAGGTCATAACCGATCCACAAGTATGCTTCAGACTGCAACCAACACAACATGTAAATATGCAATCTAATCGTCGATGGTAGACTCCCCGACTTGGCTCAAAGCCATGAAGTAAAACATCATATAACTCACAATACCCATACTCCATTACTTCCATAATCCCGCAGTGAGATTCAACTAAATTCTTCACAAGCTCATGCAACAGAAACCATAAAATACCTAAAAGCATCTGCTAAGCTCGCATTCATCCTCGTGACAATCATGTCAACTTTCATAACCGATCCAAATTCAAATCACAACACATATAACCTGCTGGTAGGAATAAACTCTCCACACGACATCATCGGGATCACACATCCGTAGTCCACTCCGCAGGAGATAACCCACCTGCTTAGCCTCAAATTGGAATTTAATTATACCTCTTTCACAGCCACAACTACTACGCAATCACTTAATCTCCTGAGTTTGAACTCATCAACAAGACATGAAAATCTACTTCGTTCCAAAAATGAAATAACATGGAAGAATCTCTCAAAAACCTTCATAACTCAAGACTGTATGACATATCCACATAAATTGAGCATTCAATAGTCCTTTTCACATCTCAAGCAAACTCTTCCTGTCATATTCAAACCATCTGAAAAAATCCTACAGTCACATCCTACTCATCATATGGCCATCCAACCACTCACCGAGCCGCCAATCCCACTCATAGAGACACCACTACACATAGAAGTCCAAAAGCACATGCCCACACAACTGAAATTACCGAGCCTAAACTGTGGTCCAAACCGGGTCTAAAGTCCTCCAGATTGGCCCATCACCAAAACACAAAAAATATATCTCGAACCTCATCTGTAGAATCCACAAGCCGTCAATGCACAAATGATATTGAGCGCCCACATGTGCATACGAGTGAGTGGAAGGAATTCGAAAAGATACGCTTCAAGCTGAATAAATGCCGCACGATAAGGAAAGAAAGATGTGAAGTTTATCCCAAATGCCCTGTAGTCTCTCGAAGATAGGTATGGACGTCATCATGCCAATCTGCAAGACTCTACTAGACACTTGCTCATGACTCGTAGAACCTATGAACCTAGAGCTCTGATACCAACTTGTCATGACCCAAAATCCAACTAGTCTTGTGGCACCTAAACCGACCCGCTAGGTAAGCCAATTTAACAATAACCCAATTTCAAATAAGATTTTTGGAGAAAATAATGATGAAATGACTGAAGTTTTATACAACAACCCAAGTATTGGTAGTACAAATCACGAGCTTCCAAGATTTAGAGTTTACAAAGCTAGTATGAAATAAATAAATCATCTATTTGAAATGTACATTAACAGATTTTTATAACTCTAAAGCTACCAAGAACAAGAGGCAGCTATAACCAGAATGCATGTACATCATCAATTCCATCTCCCGCCACCCGCGGCAACATTAACTCCAAAATTTGCACGGAAGGTGCAGAAGTGTAGTATGAGTACAACCAACCCCATGTAGTCAATAAGTAATAAACCTAACCTCATGTTGAAACAGTGACGAGCTTGGAAAATAGTTAGAGTCCAACACCAATAGCCAGGAACAACTCGTAACAACATAATAAAAGCAAAGAGTAATAATTCAAAGATATGATGCTCAGCTCGTTCATAGTTACGGAAAAATAGGCATGCCTTTCAGGTATAACAGTAAAACCCAAATCTTTCACCGAAATCACCAAAACATGAGTAAGTCAAAGTTCTGTGATTTTCCCCAAAAACTTTCAACAACAGATAAGATGTTTCATTATAAGATAACATGAAGGAAGTGCATCTCTATGCCTACATATCAATGTGCATGTAAAGTTATGAACGTCACAATACCGTACATTATGAGGAAATGCATCTCTATGCTTATATGCCAAGTATGCATGTCAAATGTAATGCACTACAATGATAAACTCATGTGCTCATGCTCTCGGAGTAGTTAACTCACTCAGCACCTCCCAATCACTCGACACTCGCATTCATCGGTACCTGCGCTCACTACTGGTATGTCATTTGAAGGGACGGATCCTGCCCAAGTGCTAATAAAACCTACTATAGCGCGCAACCCGATCCCATTAATATCACACACAATCAGGCCCTCGGCCTCAACTTAGTCATCAACCTATCTAGTCTCTCGGGCTCACAAATCTCATGCCAATTAGCCCAAACAATGATAACATGTTGTGACAACAATGATAACATAGGATGAGATATGATATACAAATGAATGATTATGACTGAGTATGTACCTGCAATTTAAACAAATAACTCAACATAAAAAATGACCTCGGTGAGTCCCAACAGAATAAGTATATGGCCTAAACATGATTTCTAACACGGATCACAACTCAACTACTATAACACGTAGTAATTTCATGGATAGAAACAAGATAGATAACTACAAAGTACCACAGAAACAACCAAATCATAATTCACACGGTGCACACCCACGCGCCTGTCTCCTAGCATGTGCTTCACCTCAACACCACACACATAACACATATATTCAGGGGTTCATACCCTCATCACCAAGTTTAGAAGTGTTACTTAACTCGAACAAGCCGAATCCAATACCGAGCAAGCCAAACGATACTTTAGAACCACCATTCCGCGCGTACCGACCTCCAAACTGATCGAAATAGCCAAGAACAACTCAAATACATCAAATAATGCCAAAAAAACAAACCCAATCGATAAAGGTCGAATCTTTACGCATTTACTCAAAGTCAAACAAAAAGTCAAACCCGAGACCACACCTCGGAACCCGACAAAACTCACAAAATTCGACATCCCATTCAATTGCGAGTTCAACCACAGTAGTTTCACTCAAATCCGACTCCAAATCAATATTCAAAACTAAAAATTCACTTTATGAAATATAGACAAAACCCCCAAAATTTTTCTTTGAAATTCATAATCCAAATGCTAAAAATGTAGGTTCATGAAATATAATCAAAATCACCCCAATCCATGTGGTGAAAATCGCCTAAAAAATTACCTCAACTCAAGCTATATAGCTCCAAATATGATCAAATGACTCTAACCCTCAAAATGGGATTTATTAGAGTCTGGCCAATTATTACACTTCGTGAATGCGGAAAAACCCTCGCGTTCGCATAGAACAAATCTCGCCAGCTGCGATTCCTCTTATGCGAATGCGACATCTCAGTCGTGAACGCGATGGTCAATCCCCCTAGAGCTACACGATCACGTTCCACATTTCTCCACCGCGAAGAACAAACGCTTGACATCCTCAGGCCCTCCCCCCTTCTACGCGAACGCGTCACTAGACTCATGAACGCACTGAACAATTTCCTCAACCTTTGCGAATGCGTCTCTAGAATAGCGAACGTGATGAAAATTTTTCCCTATCCATAAAAAAACTCTATGCGATCTCAATCCACTCTCCACAATCGCGAACATGGAAACCAGAATCCCAGAAATCAGCAATGCCAAAGAACGTAGAAATGATCCGAAACTCATCCGAAACTTGCCCAAGCCCCCCAGGACCCCGTACAAACATACCAATAAGTCCCATAACATAACACTGTCCTATTTGAGGCCTCAAATCACGCGTAACATCATAAAAACTACGAATCACACCTCAAATTGATTTTAATGAACTTTTAAACTTTTAACTTCCAAAACTCGTGCTGAACCATATCGAATCAACCCGGAATGAACTCAAATTTTGCACTCAAGTACTAAATGACATAGAAAAGCTATTACAATTCCCGGAAACACAACCGGAACATGATACCATCAAATTTAACTCCAACGCAAATTTATGAACATGCCAAACCTTCAAATTTCCAACTTTCGCCAATTAGTGCCAAGACCTTCTGGAAATATTCAAATGTAAATGCAGGCATACACCCAAGTAAAAAAACACCATTCGGACCTAACAGAACCATTAAAGCTCCGATCCGGGGTCATATACACAAAAGTCAAACTTGGTTGACTCTTCCAACTTAAAGCTTCCTAGTTGAGAATCATTCTTCCAAATCATTTCGAATAGCCTGAAACCAAAATCGATGATTCACACAAGTCATAATACATCATACATACCTACTCATTCCCGAAGACCACCGAGCGAATTGCAAATGTTCAAAACGACCGGTCGGGTCGTTACAGATAAACAATATGATAGTTATAATCAGTTGATTATCATCCCCTACGAGGATGGGTAAGTAATTCTTATATTATTTTTTAAACTTTTGAGTGTACTTTTAGATATGTTAAAATTGAGGAATATTTATTTATAATTAAATCTTTTGAAACTTTAAGATGGTTATTAATTATATATGTTAACTTTAATGCAGGTTTTTTCCATCCTTTCAGTCTACACATTTAGTTGTGGATTCCATGAAGCCATTATATCATGAGCCGTGGAATTCTTGGAGACAGATACCATATAACATTAGAGAGCAAATGTGGAATCAGTTTAAGGTAAAAATTTCAGAAAATGAGCTTAAAATGAAAGGGGTGGGTGTTTTTAATGAACTGGGGGTCGGGTATAAAATTAGAAATTTAACAGTCCCGAAGCAGATCGCATTCCTGCTATGCGGTCTGCATTCCTGTCGCATAAATGACCCTCAAATGGGACAAAAAGAAAAGTAGACTTCCTAGGTATGCGACCACTATGCGGTCTGCATACTTGTTATTCCATCGCATAGTGCATCGCATAACTCCCTCCGCAAAATTCAAGGTGCAATAATGCGATAACTATGTGGCCCGCATTCGTGAAATGTGATCGCATTCTAGGCCGCATAGCTGTCCTCAAAATGGACAGCAAACTGTCTAGGTATGCGACCACTATGCGGTCCGCATACCTGATCTGCGATCACATAGTGGACCGCAAACCTGCGCAAATCTGAAAAATTATATCTTTTAAGTCCGGGGTCAAAAAGGGTCTGTTTTAAGAATTTCTATAGTTATAACAATACGGGGACCTATTTGGGCATTATTTTAGCCATGAAATTTTACGGGTCTTTACAATATCATTGATATTCCATAGCACCCATGAAAGGCTAAACATAATAACCAATACCATGAACCGTAGATCAGGAGATAACTCAAGATTACATAAAAGCTGATCAGAATAAAGAGGAAACTAAAGAGTTACATCAACGAAGAAAATCAGGGGTCGAATTATTGGACCCAGAAAATTATAGACCTCATGATTGAGAATATTGCATGATCACACTTAATATAATAGGTGCAAGACAGATAATACAACAACCATATTCTATAATGACTCTACGATAAATCCAGTTAGAAGAGTACCAGCCTCATCAGAAGTCAGTATGAAGCTTCCATCGGATTGTTTATGCACCAGTGGTGCAAGTATTATAATAGAGCTTCAAGATGTGGATGTGAATTATACCTATGTGGAAGGGAGGTCATAAAAGAGATAGAAGATGTGATGTGATATTTTAAGGTAAGTAAGCTAAAGATGAATAACGTACGAGATACTCAAATGCAAAAGGTTGTGAATAGTCCATACTTCGGATAGAAGGCTAGAAGCATGTGGATTTAGTATCCAGGAATGATAGCAGCATCGTCAGTGGAATATCTTCCAAACTATGGTTTCTAAGTATCGAGAGGTCTAGGTAAGAGAGTAAAGGGGAGTTAGAGACGATTCGATGTCTCACTTGATGTTCCAGAATAACACAAGGAAATCTATGGTGCAAGCAAGTTGAAGGAAGATTGTGAGTAGTATAAATAAAAATGTGTAGGTGTCAAGCTAAAGAAAGTATGGTAAAGCGACAAGGTTTTAGGAAGACAGAAGTAAAAAAAAAAGAAGGCAAATGTGAAGATGGCGAAAATGGATAAGTCCTTGGGATTAAGTTCATGAAAATAAGAGAGCTGATGATTTCTCTAAATTATAGAAAGCTCAGTAAAATTGAATGAACTCAAATGAGTCTAAGACTAGTAACATTTACAGGAGATGGAATGCTGACATGGTAATAAAATGAGGGTGTAATGGTGACAGATAAAAGATGATGTTTGGGCCTTTGATTGAATAATGATCTGAAGAAAAAAAAAGGAGAAGGAGAAGGAGAAGGAGAAAGAGAAGGAGAAAATATTTTGCAGACGCCACAATATTAGAATACCCTATAAGGTGAATCATATTGACATACTATGACGATTATGGAAATCACTTCAAATATTTCTCGATGCAATGTAAGCCCTAGTGGAAAGGTATTACGTAAGAAGTTTCAGTGTTATCAGTGGTATATTATAGATCAATATTGAGGCAATTCATAATGGATTGACAAAACACAAAGTATGAGTTGAGATTAAGTCGTCATTATTAAGATGAACAGTAATGAGGAAGTATTAAAGGACTTACAATTATACATATAGCATAAGCAATAAGAGTAAGCTGGACTTTGGTAGCAGACCTCAGTAACGATAAATTGAAGTAAGAATTATGGTATAGTATGACCTACGTAGATACAGTAAAGTCATATAAATGGATAACCAGGTCTATGCAATAAGATATAACCATATTTACAAGTTCTACAAAGTACCGAGCGAAGAACTTCAGTACACCTATAGATGCCCAGAGAGGCATCTTATTAAGTCTTATATATGTTTACAAAGTAAGGCCTAGAGATTGGCTAAAAGCTGGAGGAAAAATGAGAGAAGAGTCGCATAGGCACACTGACAAGGTCAGTAATGTAGAGGCTGCATGGTAGGAGGTATCAACAGTTATGAGATTGGAAGGAATTCGATCACAAGTCATGGCGTGGAAAAGAGGCCTAAAGGGGGGAATTCCCTAGCCTTTGGAATTATTCACAGAACAACTGCCTAAATGGAATGGAGAATATTAAGGTATTCACAAGAGCTATAAGTTATGAAAATGATAAGGGCATCAATCAACATTCGAGGACGAACGTTCCAAATGAGGGAATGATATTACGCCCCGCAATATTACGACGATGTTAGATCCTGCAATATTATATTATGTTGATGTATTGCCTTGCAGTATTACGCTTTGCAGTATTAAATTACGACGATGTTGCACACTGTAGTATTGTACGTTGAATTTATCGTACGGTAATTGACATCAGTCCAAGGAAAAGATTATTTGGAGATTATAAGGATTATGCTATTTCAAGCAAGTGATGAATAAATTTGTGAAGGTGATAGGGGAAGCAAGTCAAAGAAAATAAATTTTCGTCCAAGTTTGCATATTGGGATAAAATACGGGCCGAGCGTTGATATCCGATATTTATGTACTAGTACCATACAAGGTACCATATGACCATGATAGTATGATATATAAAAGTGTATTAAGAATAAGTAGAATTTTAAGTAATTTGAGACAATTCTTAATTATGCGGATAATTAGTTAATTACCGAGTAGCGGGATATTACCTAATTAAATTAATTAATTATTAGATAATACCAAAATTCCACGTGGCAACAAACCACTTCACCAACCGTATGACTCTTAGTCATAATTTATGACTAAGAGTCATTTTTAAATAGGTGGCAACTAGTTGAGATATAAGTCTTGAAAACCATGAAAGGCTTCATAACTTTTTGCAAAATAATGAATTCATATATCTTACATTTGAGGAAATAAAAAGAGCTCTCCATGAGACTCTTTGAAGCCATCAAGAACGTTACTAGAAGACATCATTAAAGAAAATTGGAGCTAACTTCCATTCTCAAAATACTTAAGATCAGATTTTATACCTTAATGCAACGTGACTTAACGAGGCATAAAGAAAAATTCATATCCCGGAATTTACGTATATTTTGCTAGTCTCGCAAGTTACAATATTCTCTTTATCAGGACTTCATATTCATTTGAGTATTTCTTTTTCTAGTCAAGAGAGCAGAGAGTCTATATATACAATATCATAGTATTTTCATTACTATCGAGCTATAATCGATGGGCAGGCCTCTATTGGGTAGCCTCTGATCAGATGGTAAGTTATATACCGAGCCTACTGTGGCCGAGCGCCTATGAGCGAGCCTAGTTGGCCGAGATACAGAGCCTAGTATGGCCGAGCACTTATGAGCGAGCCTACTACGACAGAGCAGTTATATATATATATATATATACCGAGCCTTATAGGGCCGGTCAACTATTTTACTTACTATATTGAGAGAGTTGAGTCAGTATCAACAGGTAAGCATATCTTCAGATTTTCTTTGACTTCTAGCTACTTGCAGTTATAATATTATCAGTTCAGTTTCAGCTTTCAGTATATTGCCTTACATACTCGGTACATTATTTCGTACTGACGTCCCTTTCTAGGGGCATTGCATTTCATGCATGCAGGTTCAGACAGATAGACGGGTAGGCCTCCTCATTAAGTGTTGCCCGAGTTCAACTTCATCGGTAAGCTCCATGCCTTTCGGAGTTGCCAGGTCTAGAGCCTTATGTACATCTTGTATATATATGTATATATGTTATGAGTAGTTCGGGGAGCTGTTCCGATCATAGTATATTCATCAGTAGAGTCTTGTAGACATATCCTGTCATTTAGTTCAGTATGTTGGGCTTGCAGGACTTGTATGTATATTTGGTTGGTTTTTCAGCTACAATAATTATGACGGCCTTGTCGGCCCAGTTTTATATTGACATTTCGTCAGCATTCGCAATTGTCTTTCAATGTGGCCCATGGCCAAAGTATGACATCATATGTTCAGAGTCCTTTAGTTGCAAGTTGGTACACAAGGATAGGTGAGGCACCGGGCCGGTCGAGGCCCATCGGGTTCGGGGAGTGACATATAGATAAAATATGCACAAGGACTTAACAAAATCATGCAGATATATGCTCATGGAATTTCTATATGACTACGGATAGTTCAAGAAATCAACATATCAAGAACAAGTTTCCATGCCTTCATAAATAATCATAACCCTAGGCATGATCTCTAATATGAATAAAAGAGTGAACGTAGTCATATAAGCCAAACAAATCATGAATCAAATGAGCACATAACCAAAACAAGGCAAAAAGTATCTCAATTCTACCCCAGTGGTGTAACTTGGTAAGTTCATATACACTCGCCACTCGGTATACACACCACCCCTAATACCTAAAACACATAGCAATCAAGTCAAATCCTAGGGGTTTCACTCTTAACAAGTTTATCCAAGAGACTTACCTCCACCCCGTAGTCTTCAACCTTCTAAAATAGCCTTCCCTCTCAAATAAACCTTTGAACAAGTTGAATCTAGTCAAATACAACTCAATAACATCAAACCAAGACACATGAATCAATTCCAAACAATAAAGTGAGGTCAACAAAAATGATTTGGACGGTCAAAACCTGGGTAGATCCTGACTATCCATAATCCCACGAGTCCAAATATGCGATTAGATTCAATAACCGACTCCATCTTGGCCTTCAAATCCCCAATATACACACTCTTAAGTTGTAGACAAAACCCCTAAATTTTCCTTTAAAATCAATTTTTTTAGATGTATAGATCCATGTGAAAACAAGATATAAAGTCAAATCTAAGTGAAAATTGCTTTACCTCCAATGATGTAGTGAAAATGCTCTTCCAAAACCTTCCACTCTCGAAGTCTAGGGCTCAAAATATGAAAAAGGGTAAAAGCTCTGAAAAACAACTTAAATATTTTGTCTAGTGAAATGCATCACGATCGCAAAGGCTAAAAACCCCCTAACTGCTGCTCCTCTTTGCAAACGCGAAGTGCCCCCTCCCAAATGTGATGCCTTCCCAGCTAAGCCTATGGAAACGCGACCCCTCGCACGCGAAAGCGAAGCACCTGCCCCAGTCCACTACGCGAACACTATCCCTGAGTTGCGAACACGAAGAACAAACCACCTGCCAGCCTCCCCCATTCCTCAATCACACACAAAGAAGAAACTTGCACAAAAAAACCAGCAGTCTAAACCAAGGGAAAATGGTCCGAAACCACCCCGAATCACACCTGATCCCCCCGGAACCTCGTCCAATTATACCAACAAGTTCCAATACCTAATCCAAACTTGTTCAAGGGCTAGAAACACCACAAATTACACCAAATCAAGAATCGACAATCAAAATCATTCTCTTAAGTTCAAGAATTTTCTACTTACAACCAAGTGTCCGATTCAAGCATAACCAATTCGGATTCCAACCAAACTTTCACACAAGTTCCAAATGATATATCGAACCTATACCAAGTTCTAGAATAACAGTCTGACTCCGATATCATCAAAGCCAACCCCCAGTTAATATTATGACTCTCCAAACCACCCGGTCTCTAATGCTCATACTTGACTTGCTGATAATTTAGACCCCACAACATATGTCCAACAATATTCTTCTTCATTATTCTCCATCAATAATGTTTCTTCCAGTCACAATACATCTTCGTAGCACATGGGTGAATAGAATACTATGAACTGGGACCCATCCATATTAAGAACACAGATCCGACCTTGAAGCCTCAATATCCCATCATCACCAATAGTCACCTCCTTAGCACCACCTCACAATGTCATGTCCTCAATGACAAGCAAATGAGGATCATCATACTAGCGAGCCTTAATGCTCTTAAACAAGAACGATTGCACAACAACACAAGCTAGAACTCTACTAGGCTTAGTTATATCCAAACTGACGAATCTGTTGGCCAAAACCTGAACATCCATAGCCAAAGGTCTCTCCACCGCTGGAATAAATGCCAAACTCCCCATACTCTCCGCCTTTCTCAAGGAATTTGCTATCATATTAGCCTTCCCCGAATGATACAAAATACTGATCAATATCATATTCCTTCAACAACTCTAACCATTTCCACTACCTCAAATTCAGATCCTTCTGTATAAACAAATACTAGTGACTCTGGTGATCAGTGTAAACCTTACAAGACACGCCATATAAGTAATGCCTCCAAATCTTAAGAATGTGCACAATACTTGCTAACTCCAAGTCATGTAATAGATAGTTCTTCTCATGGGATTTCAAGTGGTGCTACGTGTAGGCAATCTCCCTACCATCCTATATCAATGCACACCCAAGACAAACATGCGAAGTATCACAATAAACATTGTACAACCCAATGTTGAAGGCAATACAAAAACTGGAACCGTACTCAAAGTAGTCTTGAGCATCTAAAATCTCTCCTCACACTCGTTAGACGATCTGAAAGGAGCGTCCATTCTGAGTCAACTTAGTCAATGGGGCTGAAATAGATGAAAACCTCTCCACAAAGCGATGATAATACCCAACCAACCCTAAGAAAATCCTGAAATTTGTAGTTATAGAAGGTCTGGGCCAACTCTGAGCTGCCTCAATCTTCTTCGTATCTACCGTTATCCATCACCAGATACCATGTGGCCAAAAATTCCACTAAATCCAACTACAACTCACACTTGGAGAACTTATCATATAACTTCTTGTCTCTCAGAATATGGGGCACAATCCTCAAATATTGCTCGTGCTACCTAGCACTACGAGAATATACCAAGATATCATCAATGAACACAATGACAAAAGGATCCAAATAAGGCTGGAATACACTATTCATCAAATTCATGAAAGCTGCTGGGTCATTGGTCAAACCAAAAGACATCACGAAACACTCATAATGCCTGTAACGAGTCTTAAAAGGCGTCTTAGGAACGTCTGAAGCCCTAATATTCAATTGATGGTACCTCGATCTCAAGTCATTCTTTGAGAATGCCCTACCACCCTGAAGCTAATCAAACAAATTATCAATGTGAGGAAGTGGATCTTGTCTTCATGATAACCTTGTTCAATTGCCGGTAGTCAATTCACATCCTCATAGACCCACTCTTTTTCTTTACAAACAACACCGGGACACCCCACCTTGACACACTAGTTCTGATGAACCCATTATCCAACAATTTTTGCAGCTGCTCCTTCAGTTTCTTCAATTCAGCTAGAGCCACGCGATACAGTAGGATAGATATGTGCTAAGTGCCCTACACCAAGTCAATACCAAAATCAATATCCCTATTAAGTGTCATGCCCGGTAGGTCTGTAGGAAATATATCCAGAAACTCTCTCACTACTGGAACTTACTCAACAATAGGAGTATCAACACTAATATCTCTAAGAAATTCCAGATATGCCAAACATTCTTTCTCGACCATCCACTGAGCCTTCAGAAAGGAAATCACTCTAGACAAAGTTTGACCAAGAGAACATATCCATTCCAACATTGGAAACCCCAGCATAGCCAAGGTCACGATCTTAGCATGACAATCAAGAATAGCATGATCCAGAGATAACCAATTTATACCCAATGTCACGACCCAAATCCCACCAAAGGAGTTGTGATGGTATCTAACTTTCAAGACTGAGTAAGCCAATCGCATTATCAACATTAAATCATCAAGAAATGATATAGTAAGTATGACTTACCATAAAAAATGTCAATAGAGATAAACATAAGCCAAAACGACAATACACAACACAACTCCCAAAACCAAGTAGTACACAATCATAAGATCTAAACCGAATACATAAAGAAATATCAAAATAACATATTGTCTGAATGCGAAAACAATAGTATCAAAATAAGGAAAGGGACTCTAAGGAACTGTGACGACCATGCAACACTACCTTGAGCCTCTCAATCAGTGAATAACTCACTATCGAAGTCTACTACCTCCAGCACCTGGAACTGTACAAAAATGTGCAGAAGTGTAGTATGAGTACCGGACAACATGTACTTAGTAAGTATCAATACTAACCTCGGTGAAGTAGTAAACAAGGTTCAAGTCATGTGAAACTCACTAATCAAAGAACCTGTGCGATATATCCAATAACTGGCAACACGAATATAACAAGGTGCAATACCGAAGCTCAACAAAAAAGGAGATATCAAATCAACATAGGTAAAACCATCCCGACGACTTCATATTCAAATGATAATAGAGGCATAGAATAACATATTAAATACAACATGAAACATGTTCAAATGCATGTCAAAACATAAAGAATGCATGTGCATGATCAGTAATTCCACCCTTATACCGCCACATGAACATCAACGGTGAAATTCCACCCTTATACTTCACATATCATCAACCGTGAAATGTCACCCTTATACTCCACACATCACAATCAGTCAGAACAATCATGCTACCACAGTCCGCGTCTACGCCATCAAGAGAGAAACGTGAGAGAGCGACCTTAGGGAGATGGATTCGTATCCACATGCTGCACGACAACAATCTCGTGCATAACAATAATCACAATGACACAAAAAAGACCTCGTACCACAATATCATCATAATCGCACAACAATAACCTCGTGCCACAATATTATCACAATCATACAACAAAAATCTCGTGCCAACACCCAATCAATCGGTCCAACATGCATATGTTCCATGATTACAACAAGGCAATATGCCAAATTATCATTAAAATATATATGCTCATAACTTTCCAACAATGTGCATAAGAACATGACATAACAAAATACGGATGAGTGTTCAATATATAAAGCATGAATTAAGCTAAATCAATTGTAGCAACTAAGTTCATGTAGTCATAGAATGATTAAGCATGTCATCAAAATAAGCCATATTAGAAGCCGAAGGTCTAATCCGGTCAAAATCACACATAGCATTCGTGTACACGCTCATCACCTCGGTTACACATAACATAATTAGGAAAATAAGCCGAAATCCTAAGGGTTATTCCCTCACTCAAAGTTAGGCAAGATGCTTCCCTCAATAAGCCCAAATTAACCCTAAAAATATCATTTCCTTTAGAAAACACCTTCGTCCGGCTCAAATCTAGCCAAAAACAACTCGATAACATCAAAAATGCTATAGGAATCAATTCCAAACAATAAAGTTTTAACCATTACCCAATTCTCAAAAAGTCAATAAAAGTCAACTTCAGGCACACACGGTCTAAACCTAAGTCAAGGATAGATCTCGACTACCTATAACCTCACGAGTCAAAATATGTGATTAGATTCTAGAACCGAGTCCAACTCGACTCCAGATCCCCAGTTTTAATTTCCAAAACATAGCCAAACAAACCCCCCCCCCCTCCCAAAAACATTTCTCTTTCAAATCCCATAATTTAGGAATAGTAATCCATGGTAAAATAAGATATAATATCAAAATCAAGTAGAAATCACTTACCCTAAAGCTTATGTGAAAATCCTCTTCAAAAATTACCCCTCTCCAAGTGTAGGGTTAAAAAGATATAAGATAATGGGTCCAAGTCTCGAAATTGGCTCATTAAAACCAGTTGTAGATGTCACATTCATGACCAGAGATTCGCAAATGCGAAGAAGGGGTTCGCAAATGCAAACATGGCCCCTGAGCATCAATCATCGCAAATGTGACCAGGAAGCTCGCAAATATGACCAAGAGTCATAAATGCGGACTCCCCTTTGCAAATGCGGATGTCGCATTTGTGAAACCAGCTTTGCAAATGCGAAGCTGGCCTTTTGAGCCAAAAATTTCAAATGCGATCAACACTCCGCAATTGCGGAGCTTCACAAATGCGAGCAGACCGTCGCTAATGCAAGGTTTGCAGCTCTAGATAATCCCGAACTTCCCAAATCAGTCCAAACTAATCTGAAACTCACCTGAGCCCCTCGGGACCCACACCAAACATCCACAAAAGTATATAACCCGTATAAGAAATTGTTCGTAAGCTCAAACATCAAAATAACATCCATAACCAAGAATCAAACACCAAGACACATCATAAGAGCCTTCAAGTTCATGAACTATAAATATTCACAACCAAGCATCTGATTCATACTAAACCAACTCGGAATAAAACCAAATTTTGCACACATGTCCCAAATGATAAAACGATCCTATTCCATGTACCCAAAAAATAATCCGAACCCGATAGCCTCATAGTCAACTCATGATCAAACTTATGAACTTTTTAAACCTTCAAATTGCCAACTTTCGGCAAATAGAGCTAAATCATTCTAGGAACCTCCAAATACAAATATAGACATACGCCTAAGTCCAAAATCACCATACAAACCTATTGAAACTATCCAACCACAAATCTGAGGTTATTTACGCAAAAGTAAAACCTTGGTCAACTTTTATAACTTAAGCTTCCAAAAATGGAACTAAGTCTTCTAATTAAATCTGAAACCTTCCTGAAACAAAACCAATACTCCTCGCAAGTCAAAAAATAACAACCAAGCACATGAGAAGTATCAAATGGAGAATTGAGATCAAATACACGAAATGACACCGGGTTGTTACACCCAAATCACCTATAAGTCCACCATACTAAGCAATAAGAGATCAACACTAGTCTCATAACACCTAATGGTAACCAAAGAAGATCCATACACATGATCCACCATGATAGATTCACCAAATAGTGTAGACACATAAACAGAGATATCAAGAGAACTACAATGGAAAATCCAAATACGATGCAAAGTACGATGGCACATAGGAATATGTAGAACCAGGATCAAATAGAACTAATGAATCTTTATTAAAGAATGAAACAATAACTGTATAACTGTATTAGAAGCCTCCACCTCGGGTCTAGAAAGAAATGCATAACAGTGTGCTTGACCTTCACCCAACTGACCCCCACCTCTAGGATGTTTCCTAGCTGCTTTAGCTCCCCCCTCTAGCTGGTGGGGATGATGGTGTAACAATTAGTATTGGAGTCATGGTTTGAGAACCCTGTTGTGTTTTCATCTACCACGCCTAGGGGCAATCCTTCTTGATATGCCCCACCCCTCCCTACTCAAAACAACCTCGAGCCGAGAATGGATACTGAATCTGAGGTTTCCTCTAGTAACTTGTGTACCCACTAGAAGAACCCAAGACTAAGATCTACAGTAGGAACTCTACGCTAGTAATGCACTGAGTGAAGTTTGAACTAGAGTGCCAAGAGCAGCCTGAAATGCTGAAGGAGCTGGCTCGCTAGGATGGCCTCTCCCAGAATTATCCTTACATCTAGATGAGGTACCACTGAAACGTACAGAATATCGGGACATCTTTCCTCTCATTCCCATGGCCTCCCTTTCCTGACCCCGAATGCGCTCAATCCTGCACGCTTTATCCATAGCCTGAAGAAATATAGTCCCAGTCTCTATCTCCCTCCTATAGAAATCTTGATACCAAAATTCAATCCCTTAATGAACCTCCTCACCTTCTCAGCCTTGGTGGGGATTAGAAAAGATATATGATGTGATAGCTCAATGAATTTTATCTCATACTCAGTCACAAACAAACAACCCTGATAAAGGTGCTCGAACTGGACACTCATCTCCTCCCTCTTTATGAGGGGAATGAACTTCTCTAAGAAAAGATGTGAAAACTAATTCCAAGTGAGTGTAAGTGACCTGGCCTACTAAGTCCATATGACAGCCACCATATCTTGGCTGGCCCCTTGAGTTGAAAAGTGGTGAAATTGACCCCATTCTGCAGAATCTCCTCACAGCCATCTAAGAAATCTTGTGCATCGGCCAAAGGATCACCATCAAATTATGGAGGACCCGTCTTCCTAAACTGATAAAACCTCTTTTGCTCCTCCTCAGACATAAAGGTCTCCATCTTTAGCTTAAAAGCAACCACGAGAGGGTGCCCCCAATCGGTACCACTCCTGGTGTCTGATACACAACAACAAGCTTCTCAGGAGCGTGAGTGATAGGAGTCTATGCCCCTCCCCCGACCAACGAACAAGAGCATCCTGAAGTACTGGGGTAGCAGTAAACCCATTCGGGACCTAAGTTGGTCCAAATGGCTCACCGTAATGAAAAACCTACTCCTCAACCGGAGCTACTGGTGGCTCCATAGTGGCTCATCTAGAAGGGGCTCTAACTGTGGCTCGTGCTCCACCCCTACCTCTGCCTCGGCCCTAGCCCCTCGCGGCCCTAGCCCGGGGTGGTGGCGCCTGCCCAATTTCTCCCAATGAACGTGTTCTCACCATCTATAAGAGAATAGAAAGACAATGATTCAAACTTCAGATCAATAAAGCATCACGGCAAAGAATGAATGAAAGGGAAGTTTCCCAATATTTTATAGCCTCTCGGAGATAAGTACAAACGTCTCTATGCAGATCCACAAGATTCTAATAGACCTGCTCATAATTTGTGAGAGTTATACAACCTAGGGATCTGATACCAACTAGTCACGACCCAAATCCTACCTTGAATCATGATGACTCCTAGCTATACTTGCTAAGCAAGCCAACACATAATCCACAAAAATATAGCCAAATTTCTGTAATTAACGAAGTACTATTATGAATGAAGACCAAAATAATTCCAAATAGTAAAAATATTTGATATAGTCATAACATGTCCTAAACACGGCCAATATAGTATAACCCCAAAGACTAGGTGGCCTAAGTACACGAAAAACTACTGAATCAATACAAGTTTGAATACATGAATAAAGTTGTCTGAAATAATAAAATAGATAGGGAATGGTAAAAGGACAGGGATCGGTAACTACGAAACGAATCCACGGAGCACAACTCACCCTATGTCTATGTGCGACGCCTAGGCTCAATCAAGAGGCTTCATAAAGACCTACCCTAGGATTTATACAAACAAAATTTGCAAAAGTGTAGTATACGTTCACCAAAATCAGTACCTGGTAAGTATCAAGTTTAACCTCGAAGAAGTAGTGGCGAGGCTATAGGTATCAAGATACTAACAACATGCATATACATGACATAACTTAGATCTGAAACATTAAATAGACTCATAAATGACAAGTATCAAGGATATCAACAAGCGAGAGATATAAAGCATTTCTTTTCAGTACAAGATATAATCATAATGCTGCTCAAATACAGTATTTAAAGAAGACATGCTTCAAGCAACGGAGTCGAGGATCCCAACTAGCATATATAGATGACATGTAATAATTAACACCTAAATGAATGCTCCTAGATAAGTCAAGAATATCTATGCATGATCAAACCGGTACAAGATCCATGTACCACGATACACAATCCATGTATTACCATATCCCGATACAATATATATGTATCAATCCGATACACAATCCATGTATCAGGATGCTCACAGGGCCCAAAGTATCATGGGTAATTACCTGACTCTGGAGGGACGAATCCTTATCCAAGCGCAAAAAGGATCTTGATATCTCACATAAACCAAATATCCAGTCGTCATGTGATGTATACCATAACAGTATTTTTTCCGCATGACCTTACTTTTTGTTCTAAAATTTCAGTCCAGACCAAATATCCATATACAAAATGTATGCATATGCTCAAGAATTATAGATAAAAGATACATAAGAACTTCATAAAAATCGTGCGGATGTATGCTCATGGAATTTCTGTATGACTACTGATAGTTCAAGTAATTCAACATATCAAGAATAACTTCTTATGCCTTCATAAATAATCATAACCCTAGGCATGATTTCTAACACGAATAAGAACATAGTCATATGAGCCAAACAAAATTATGAATCAAATGAGCATATAATCAAAATAAGTCATAAAGTATCCCACTTCTACCAGGTCATGATGTAAATTGGTAAGTTCCTATACGCTCACCACTATGTATATACACCACCCAATACATAAAACACATAGTAATCAAGTCAAATTATAGGGTTTTCCTCTTAACAAGGTCCTGCACCCGCAAACTCGAAGACAGTCCACCTTCCACACACCAAATTTCGCGAACGTATCCCTCTGCATGCTAATGCAAAGCAAATGACCCAGCCTACTACACAAATGCGATCCATGAGTGGCGAACGTGAAGAAAAAACACCTGCCAGCCTCCACTATTCTGCGATCGCAAGCCTCCCTCGTGACCGCGAACAAGCAACCTACACCTGAAAACTAAAAGTCCTAAAATAAGGCGAAATGGTCTAAAACCACCCCGCATATCATTTGAACCCCACAAGACCCCATCCAATCATACCAATAAGTTCCAATATGTGATTCAAACTTGTCCAAGGGATCAAAACACCATTTATTTGGAACGACCTCAAATCCTAAACCGGCCGTGATGGCGCCTATCGTAGAACTAGGCTAGCCAATTCACATATTTACAGTTTCTTTCAAAAAATCCCAGCTCATTTTTATCAATTCATAAATGCATATAGAATTTCTGAATCTATTAAGCAAAATAAACAGTTAAATAGTCTAAACCATCCCCAAAATCTGGAGTCAACATGTCATGATAATCTAAGGAATATACCAGAAAGTCTACTATTATAATGCAAAACCTCGGGACGAATAACTAGGTACATCATAAGAAGGGAAAACAGAGATGCAGCGGAGGCTAAACAACTACCTCTATGTCCCGAACTCCGGCTCCACACGGAATAGATGGATAACGCTCGGTATCAGCACCTGTATCTGCAACAATTTCAGAAATAAAAACACCTGAATAATTTAGTGTAAAATGAAATAAGTCATAAATAGACCCTCAGGTAAAAACATGAATCATAAATTTCCCCTCGGGCAGAACATCACTCAACATACCTCACAGTCACTCAGTATCAGCCCCTCGGGCAACCTCACTGTCACGCATGCCTCCCAATCACTCGTCACTCGGCACTCGCATTCAGTAGGTTCCTGCGCTCACTGGGGGTGTGTACAGACTCTGGAGGGTCTCCTTCAGCCCAAGCGCTAATATCAAGCCACCTTGTGGCATATCATATCCTCACAAATCAGGCCCTCAGCCTCACTCAGTCAGAAACTCTCAAAAGCCCCTCTGGCATATCAGTAAAACGGGATACTCGACCCAAAACATCATTTTTATATCTCAAAAATAGTGTAAATAAGGCTGAGTTTAAAAAACATAAGCACAATATGACTGAGTGTAAATCATAAATCAATAGTGAGTAAATAGCAGTAAAAATCCTCCAAGGGGTCTAAACAAGTCGGCACGAGGCCCCAAACATGGCTTATAGCCCAAATATATATCAATAGTTTTGGAACACAACTTAGCATATGATTTAGAGTAAAATACGCAACTCAATAGTTGCCGCGGGGAGGACCAAGTCCAATCCAAAATCAGTGCGCGACACATACTCGTCATCCGACATGTGCGCCATTCTAAAAACAGTGAGAAATATGAAGTCCGGGGTTTCATACCCTCAGGACAAGATTTATAGCCATTACTTACCTTTACCGGGCCACAATACTAATCCGCGATGCTCTTGCCCCTCAAATCGGCTCCCGATTGCTACCAATCTAACAAAAACCAGATTAACATCATCAATATACGCTAAAGGAACAAAACCCAATCGAAACTATCAATTTAGACACAATTCTCAAAATTCAGCCTAACCCGAGCCCCGGGCCCACCTCTTGGAATTTGATAAAATTTACATCACTAGAATCCTCGTCCTCCCACGATTCTATACATACCAAGAACACCATAATCGGACCACAATTGACCACTCATATCATCAAAAGAAATTTCCAATTCCCATGCCCCTAATCTCCCCAATTTTGGATTTATATTCAACAAATTTCTGGTTTAATTACTTAGAAAACGACATAGAAACGAGTTATGAGGTTGAAAACTTTACCTCCAATTGATTCCCTTCGATTTCCTCTTCAAACCCTCTCAAAGATCTCCCAATTCATTCAATAATGGAGGAAAAATGAACTAATCTCGCAACAATGACCTTTTAAAACATTCTGCCCAACACTATAATTCCCTTCAGTGCGATCGCGACTCCATCCACGCGATCACGATGCAAATCCCAGACCACTCTACGCGATCGCATACCAACACAAGTAATCACATAGAACAAATATCCATCCCACACACGCGCCTCAGAACCTCTATGCGATCGCACACAGTGCCACGCGATCGCTGCTTCACCTGCCCAACCTATGCGATCACAATCCTTATTACGCGATCACATAGAAAAAATTGCCTGCCCCAATCTTTTAGTCTACACGATCACGGATGTATCCACATGATCACAGTGAAGAAATCACTGCTGCTAATACACCAGAAAACCAGCAATCTCCCAAAGATCGAAAGTTCCCGTTTGAGCATCCGAAACACACCCGAGGTCCCCAGGACCTCGACCAATCCTACCAACACACCCCATAACATCATTCAAACTTAGTCGAGCCTTCGAAACACTAAAAAAAACGCAAAAACACCAAAATTACATCAAATTCAAGCCTATGAACTTTGAAACTTCTAAATTTTGCGAATGATGCCGAAACCAACCAAAACACATCTGATTGTCCTGAAAATTTGCACACATATCCAAATTGACATTACGAACTTGTTCCAACTTACAAAATTCCATTACGACCGTGATAGCCTATTTTCCACTGCCGACCGAAAATCGCCAAAAACTAACTTTCGCCAATTCAAGCCTAATTCTACACCGGACATCGAAACTTCATTCCGAACACACTCCTAAGTACCAAATCACCTAACAAAGCTATCCGATCCATAAAATCCGCATTCTGAGGTCATTTACCAATAAGTCAACTCCCAGTTGACTTTTTTAATTATTAAGCTAATTTAAGAGACTAAGTGTCTCTGTTCTCACCAGAACCACTCCGAACCTGAACCAACTGACCCAACACAACATAAATAGGCTAAGAAGCATATGATAAAGCAGAAATGGAGGAAATGAGGCTAATCTCACGGAACGTCCGGCCGGGTCGTTACATCCTCCCCCTCTTAGACAAACGTTCGTCCTCGAACGGGTCTAGAAACATACCTGGAGTCTCCAATAAGTGAGGATATCTGCTCCGCATCTCCCGCTCAGTCTCCCAGGTGGTATCCTCCACCGGCTGTCCTCTCCAATGAACCTTCACTGAAGCTATATCCTTAGACCTCAGCTTCCTGGCCGGACGATCCAAAATAGCCACTGGCTCTACCTCATATGACATATCACCCTCGAGCTGAATCGTGCTGAAGTCCTAAACATGAGACGGGTAACCAACATACTTACGGAGCATCGAAACATGGAACACCGGATGAATACTCGATAAGCTGGGAGGCAAGTCAAGTCTATAAGCCACCTCCCCAATCCTCTGAAGCACCTCAAATGACGCAATGAACCTGGGACTCAACTTTCCCCTCTTTCCGAACCTCATAACACCCTTCATGGGTGACACCTTCAGCAACACCTTCTCCCCAACCATGAAAGACACATCTCAGACCTTCCGGTCCGTATAACTCTTCTGCCTAAACTGCACCGTGTGAAGCCGCTCCCGAATCAACTTTGCCTTACCCAACGCATCCTGAACCAAGTCTGTGCCCAATAGTCTTGCCTCGCCCCGCTTGAACCAACCAACCAGAGATCTGCACCCCCTACCATATAAATCCTCATA
Organism: Nicotiana paniculata; assembly: GCA_005239505.1. NCBI lineage: Eukaryota > Viridiplantae > Streptophyta > Magnoliopsida > Solanales > Solanaceae > Nicotiana > Nicotiana paniculata. Next base: position 49,180 of record ML304289.1, read on the forward strand.
CGGGCCATCTGGATACTCGACTGACAAGTTTTATTATATGCAAACTCCGGAGTGGTAGAAACTGGTCCCATGAACCCCATAATCAATGACACATGCACACAACATATCCTCCAAAATCTGAATAGTACACTCTGACTGCCCGTCGGTCTGAGGATGAAACACTGTGCTCAACTCGACCTGAGTACCCAACTCTCTCTGTACGGCTCTCCAAAATTGAGATATGAACTGAGTACCTCTGTCAGAAATGATAGAAACTGGAACCTCGTGCAATCGGACAATCTCCCTAATATAAATCTCAGCCAACCGCTCCGAAGAATAAGTAGTACCAACAGGAATGAAGTGCGTGGACTTGGTCAGCTGATCCACAATAACCCATATAGCATCAAACCTCCTCAACGTCCGTGGGAGTCCAACTACAAAGTCCATGGTGATTCTCTCCCACTTCCACTTCGGAATATCTAATATCTGAAGCAATCCACCTGGTCTCTGGTGCTCATACTTGACCTGCTGACAGTTGAGATACCGAGCCACGAACTCAACAATATCTCTCTTCATCCGCCTCCACCAATAATACTGTCTCAGATCCTGATACATCTTCGCGGCACCTGGATGGATGGAATACCGCAAACTATGGGCCTCAGCTAGAATCAAATCTTGAAGTCCATCCACATTGGGCATGCAAATATGGCCCTGCATCCTCATGACCCCATCATCACCAATAACCACATCCCTGGCATCACCGCGACGGACCCTGTTCTGAATAACAAGCAAGTTTGGATCATCATACTGGCGTGCTCTAATCTGATCATAAAGAGAAGGTCTGAAGGCTACACAAGCCAATACCCGCGGGGGCTCTGATAGATCCAATCTCACCAACTGACCTGCTAAAGCCTAAACATCAAGGGCTAATGGCCGCTCTGCTACTGGAAGGTAGGCTAGACTCCCCAAACACTCCGCTCTGCGACTCAGGAAATCGGCCACTACATTTGGCCTTCACCGGATGGTATAAAATAGTCAGGTCATAATCCTTGAGAAGCTCCAACCACCTCCTCTGACGCAAATTCAGTTCCTCCTTCTTAAGCACATGCTGGAAACTACAGTGATCAGTGAAAATCTCACAATGCACCCAATACAAATAATGACGCCAAATCTTCAAGGTGTGGACAATAGCTGCTAGCTCAAGATCGTGCACTGGATAATTCTTCTCGTACACCTTCAACTGTCTGGACGTGTTGGAAATCACCCTACCATCCTGCATCAAAACAGCTCCATGGCCAACTCACGAGGCATCACAGTAAACTGTATAAGAACCTGAACCCGTAGGCAAAATCAATATCAGAGCTGTAGTCAAAGATGACTTGAGCTTCTGAAAGCTCTCCTCACACTCCTTAGTCCACCTAAACTGGGCACCCTTCTGGGTCAGTCTGGTCATAGGTGATGCAATAGATGAAAAAACCTCTACAAAACGGCGATAGTACCCTGCCAAACCAAGGAAACTGCGAATCTCGATGGCTGATGACGGTCTAGGCCAGCTCTGCACCGCCTCTATATTCTTTGGATCAACTTGAATACCCTCACTGGACACCACGTGCCCTAAGAATACTATAGAATCAAGCCAGAACTCACACTTTGAAAATTTTGCATACAATCTCTTCTCCCTCAAAGTCTGTAGCACAACTCTCAAATGCTGCTCATGATCCTCCCGAGATCGGGAGTACACCAAGATGACAAAATAACCCAGATAAGGCCAGAATACACTATGCATCAAGTGCATAAAGGCTGCTGGGGCATTGGTCAGCCCGAAAAACATAACCAGAAACTCATAATGACCATAGCTAGTCCTGAAAGCAGTCTTCAGAATGTCTGCCCCAGAATCTTCAACTGATGATATCCAGAACGCAAGTCAATCTTGGAAAATACCCTGGCACCCTGCAACTGATCAACCAAGTCATCTATACGAAGCAAGGGATACCGGTTCTTCACCGTAACCCTGTTCAGCTGCCGATAATCAATACACATACGCATAGAACCATCCTTCTTCTTTACAAACAACACCGATGCACCCCAAGGTGACACACTAGTCCGAATGAACCCTTTATCTAGGAGTTCCTGAAGCTGCTCCTTCAATTCCTTTAGCTTCGCTGGTGCCATACGATAAGGTGGAATAGAAATAGGCTGAGTGCCTGGCACCAGGTCAATACCAAAATCAATGTCCCTGTCAGGTGGCATGCATGGCAGGTCTGCAGAAACACGTCCGGAAAGTCACGAACCACATGAACCGAGTCAATAGCGGGAGTCTCACCACTGACATCCCTCACAAAAGCCAGATAAGATAAACACCCCTTCTCAACCATGTGCTGGGCCTTCAGGTAGGAAATCACCATCCTAGGCATATACTCAGAAGAACCTCTTCACTCAACCCTCGGACATCCTGGCATAGCTAAGGTCACGGTCTTAGCGTGACAATCAAGAGCAACATGACACGGAGATAACCAATCCATGCCCAATATCATATCAAAATCGACCATGCTGAGCAACAGTAGGTCCACTCGGGTCTCCAGACCCCCAATAAATATCACACACGACCGATACACATGGTCCACAACAACAGTATCACCCACCGGAGTCGACACATGAACAAAGGTAACTAAAGACTCACGGGGCATATCCAGAAAATGGACAAAATATGAAGAAACATAGGAATATGTAGAACCAGGGTCAAATAAAGCCAAAGCATCTCGGCGACATACTGAGACAATACCTGCAATCACTGCATCGGAGGCCATAGCATATGGCTTGGCTAGAAACACATACATACGAGCCTGACCTCCACCTGCTCGACCTCCCCCTCTAGGGCGGCCTCTAGATGACTGACTGCCACCCCTGGCTGCCTGGGCGGGTGGTGAAGTACCTGGAGCTGAAGTCGAGGGCTGGCCCCTCTGCTGAGAAGAACCACCAGGACGACGTGGACACTGCCTCCAGATCTGCCCAAACTCTGCACACTCAAAGCAACTCCCTGGAGCTGGAGACGAGGACTAATAGAAACCCCTGGCACGAAAATGGCCACTAGAAGAATCATGCATAGAGGAACTCTGAACTGGTGGTGCTCGAGCTGCACTCTGGGCTGGGAGAGCATCGAATGAAGAACGGCCTGGCTGAGAACCGCGGGGACCATGCCTCGAAGATGCACCACTATAGGCTGGGCGGACTGACTAAGGAGGCCTGAATGAACGACCTCTACCATGCTTAAACTTCGCCTGGAATGAGCATCACTAGATCCACCTGATCAACGAGGCCGCTTGGCCTCCCTCTCCTCTTGCTCCTGGCGGTGAACCGACTCAATATCTCGAGCAATATCAATAACCTGCTTAAAATGTAGCATCTGATACTCTCTCCCGGGTCATGAAAAGGCGGAGCTGATAAGTGAGGCCATCCACGAACCTCCTAATCCTCTCCCTATCAGTAGGGACCAACTCGGTGTCATGACAAGCCAACTCCAAAAATCGCATCTCATACTGCGTCACTGATAGCTCCCCTTGACGCAGCTTCTCAAAAAGCCTGCGCTGCTCCTTCCTGTGAGACTGAGGTATGTACTTGTCCAAGAAGTTAGTGGAGAACTGCTGCTAGGTGAGGGTGCTGAACCAACAAGCCTACGCTTCTCAAAAGACTCCCACCAAGTGAAAGCAGCACCAGAAAACTGAAAAGTAGCGAACGAGACCCCACTGATCTCCAAAATCCTAGCAGTACGCAACATCCTCTAACACTTATCCAGAAAACCCTGGGCATCCTCGCCCTCAACACCACTGAATGTCGGAGGCTGTAGTCTACTAAATCTCTCCAGCCTATGCTGCTCGTCCTCTGGCATAGCCAGAACCACGAAGTCCCGAACTAGAGCAACCGGCTGGGCTGGAACTGCCTCCGGTGTCTAATGGCCCTGAGTAACCTGCTCAGGTGTCCGGGCAACTAGAGTCTTACTGCCTCTCCCGGCCTGAGAAATAACGGCAACTGCCTGAGCAAGGGTGGTACACACAGTCAAGATCTGAGCCAAGGTCTCCTGAAGACCCAGAATAATAATAGGCACTGCCGGTGCCTGAGCCTGCCCCGTTGGAGCATCTGCGGCGGGAATCTAATCCTGAACAGTAGGGGGATCAATTGGTAATTCCCTGGCTGCTACACGGGCTGGCCCCTACCTCTACCACGGCCTCGACCTCTCGCTGGTCTAGCTGGTGGATGATCACCCTGATCGGTAGCGCGAGTCCTCACCATCTATGAGAGAAGGAAACAACAAAAGTTTAGATTTCTAGAATCAACAAAATTGCACGACATAATTCAAGAAAAATGAGATTATTCCTAAGGGTTCCGCAGCCTCTCGAAGATAAGTACAGAAGTCTCTGTACCGATCCGCAAGACTCTACTAAACCTGCTCATGACCGTTGAGTCTTATGTAACCTAGGATCTGATACCAACTTGGCACGACCCCAAATCCTAAACCGGCCGTGATGGCGCCTATCGTGGAACTAGGCTAGACAATTCACATATTTACAGTTTCTTTCAAAAACTCCCAACTCATTTTCATCAATTCATAAACAGCCTAGCCTCGCCCGGCTCGAACCAACCAACCAGAGATCTGCACCTCCTACCATACAAAGCCTCATACGGAGCCATCTGGATACTCGACTGATAACTATTATTATATGCAAACTCCGCGAGTGGAAGAAACTAGCCCCATGAACCCCCAAAATCAATGACAAAGGCACACAACATATTCTCCAAAATCTGAATAGTACACTTCAATTGCCCGTCGGTCCGAGGATGAAACGTTGTGCTCAACTAAACCTGAGTACCTAACTCCCTCTGCACGGCCCTCTAAAACTGAGATTTTGAATTGAGTACATTTGTCAGAAATTATAGAAACTGGAACCCCATGAAATCGGACGATCTCCCTGATATAAATCTCGGCTAACCACTCTGAAGAATAAGTAGTACCAACAGGAATGAAGTGCGCAGATTTGGTCAGCCAATCCACAATAACCCATATAGCATCAAACCTCCTCGAAGTTCGTAGGAGACCAACTACGCAGTCCATGGTGATCCGCTCCCACTTCCACTCCGGAATATCTAATCTCTGAAGAAATCCACTCGGTCTCTGGTGCTCATACTTGACCTGCTGACAGTTGAGATACTGAGACAAGAACTCAACAATATCCCTCTTCATCCGCCTCCACCAATAATGCTGTCTCAAATCTTGATACATCTTTGCGGCACCCGGATGGATGGAATACCGCAAACTATTGGCCTCAGCTAGAATCAAATCTCGAAGTCCATCCACATTGGGCACGCAAATCCGGCACTGCATCCTCATGACCCCATCCTCACCAATAACCACATCCCTGACATCACCGCGGCGAACTCTGTCCTGAAGAACGAACAAATGTGGATCATCATACTGGCATGCTCTAATCTGATCATAAAGAGAAGACCTGGAGGCCACACAAGCCAATACCCGCGGGGGCTCTGATAGATCCAATATAAACTACTGACCCACTAAAGCCTGAACATCAAGTGCTAATGGCTGCTCTTCTTCTGGAATGTAGGCTAGACTCCCCAAAATCTCTGCTCTGAGACTCAGGGCATCTGCCACTACACTGGCCTTCCCCGGATGATATAAAATAGTGATGTCATAATCCTTAAGAAGCTCCAACCACCTCCTCTGACGCAAATTTAGATCCTTTTGCTTAAGCAGATGCTGCAAACTACGGTGATCAGTGAAAATCTCACAATGCACTCCATACAAATAATGACGCCAAATCTTCAAGGCGTGGACAATAGCTGCTAGCTCAAGATCGTGCACTGGATAATTCTTCTCGTGCACCTTCAACTTTCTGGACGCGTAGGCAATCACCCTACCATCCTGCATGAAAAACCACTCCAAGGCCAACTCTCGAGGCATCACAGTAAACTGTATAGGAACCTGAACTCGTAGGCAAAACCAATACCAGAGATGTAGTCAAAGCTGAATTGAGCCTCTGAAAGCTCTCCTCACACTCCTCAGTCCACCTGAACTGAGCACCCTTCTAGGTCAGTCTGGTCATAGGTGCTGCAATAGATGAAAATCCCTCTACAAAATGGCAATAATACCCTCGGACATCCTGGCATAGCTAAGGTCACGGTCTTAGCGTGACAATCAAGAACAACATGACACGGAGATAACCAATCCATGCCCAATATCAAATCAAAATCGACCATGCTGAGTAACAGTAGGTCCACTCGGGTCTCCAGACCCCCAATAGATATCACACACGACTGAAACACACAGCCCACAACAATAGTATCGCCCACCGGAGTCGACACATGAACAGACGTAACTAAAGACTCACGGGGCATATCCAGAAAATGGGTAAAATATGATGAAACATATCAAATTACTTAAAATACTACTCAATTTTAACACACTTTGTACATCTTACTATTATGGTCATGTGGTACCTTATACGACACTAGTCCATAAATATCGGGTATTATAGTTCGAACCGTATTTTATCCAAAATTTCAAAATTTGACAAAATTCATTTTCTTTGATTTGCTTACCCTTTCACCTTCACGAATTTACTCATCGCTTGTTGAAATAGCATAACGCTTATAATCTCAAAATAATCTCTTTCCTGAACTTACGTCGATTAACTTACGACAAAACTTCAACGTACGATAATGCGGGATGTAACATCTTATTTCCGATCTTATATCAATTTAATTATGGTGTACTTTCACATACAAAAACATGGGGTGTAACAAATTGCCCACAAATCCTACTTGATTTTCTCTTCTTTTCAAGTTCTTTGAGGTAAAACCTAGAGTTTGAAGAACCAAGATAGGAGCTGAGTTATTCAACAAATAAGAGCTTACTACTCTCTTTCATATATATTTTCTGCTTGATATGCGTGGAAAGTCGGTCTATAATTGTAAGAACTCACGGGACGGTGATTAGAAGCCGTGAGTTCGAGTTATTCACTTGTCGCAGACTATTTTGTGGACTGCTTTGTATTGCTATTGGATTGTGTGTTTTGGTCGGTTTTATGGAGTTTTGGAGGAGAAATGGTATGGAAAAATACCACATATATTCATGGTGGTGGGACAGTCATTCGTCGTAACATTTTCGGGTTGTTTGACACTACTACGATGGTCGTTTTGTGTATAAAGAGATTGGGGTGTGTTGGGCTGTTCTGTAGTATTTTATGGTGTATTTAAGGTTGGAAGATAATGTATATATGTTGTTATTATTGTGTTCTTTTGTTGTTGGTGTTATCTTGAATTTGGAGGAAGTAAGGATTATAGGGTAGATGCTGCCCGTTTTAATACAAAATAAACTTGTCGTTCGTTGTGCGATAGTTGTACCTTTCGTAACTTAATGATAGTACTATTATCGTTGTTGTAGATTAAGTTTCAATGAGGCGAGTTCAACTTCGTGATTGGAAAGATTGTGATAAGGTATGTTAATGCTAAACCTTTATTAATTTTGTCTTGATACCGTAACTACATGAGTTTGATAATGAGGCATAAAGAGAAATTCCTATTCCTGAACTTATGTACATTATCCTAGTCTCATAAGTTACAGTATTCTCCTTCATCGAGACTTTATATTCAGTTAAGTATTGTCTTCTTCCAGTCAAGAGAGTAGCAAGTATATATATCTATATATATATATATATATATATATATATATATATAGTATCACAATATTTTCACCACCATCGAGCTATAATCGATGGGCATGCCCCTATTGGGCAACCTATGATAAGATGGTAAGTTATATACCGAGCCTATTGTGGCCGAGCGCCTATGAGCGAGCCCAGAATGGTCGATATACCTAGCCTAATATGCCGAGCACCTATGAGCGAGCCTACTACGGCCGAGCAGTTACACGTACCGAGCCTTATAGGGCCGGACATTTAGTTTACTTATTATATTGAGAGAGTTGAGTCAGTATCAGTAGGTTAGTATACCTCTAGATCATCTTTGACTCCTATTTACTTTCGATTATTATATTAGCAGTTCAGTTTCAGCTTTTAGTTTTTTTATTGCCTTACATACTCGGTACATTATTTGATACTGATGTCCCTTTTCTCGGGATGCTGTGTTTCATGTGTGCAGGTTCAGATAGACAGACGAGTAGATCTCCTCAGTAGGTGTTGCCCGAGTTCAGCTTGAACGGTAAGCTCCACGTCCTTCGGAATTACCGGGTCTAGGGTTTTGTGTACATATTGTCTATGTATGTTATAGGTAGGTCGAGGCCTATTCCGATCATAGTACATCTATCAGTAGAGGCTTGTAGGCATATCCTGTCAGTTTGTGCAACATGTTGGGCTTGTAGGCTTTGTATGTATATTTTGTTAGTTTGTCAACTGTAGTAGTTATGACGTCCTTGTCGACCCAACTTTATATTGATGTTTAGTAAAAGCTAGTTTCCATTCTGTTTTATATTTTGCTTCACAAATTGTCTTGAAATGTGGACCCATGTCCAAAGTATGATATTGTATGTTCAGAGTCCCTCAGTGGCAAGTTGGTACACTAGGTTAAGAGAGGCATCGGGTGCCAGTCTCGCCCCAAGGTTCGGGGTGTGACAAACTTGGTATCATAGCAGTTCTGTCCTAGGGAGTCTATAAGCCGTGTCTAGTAGGTCTTGTTTATAGATGTGTTATGCACCAGATTTTATATGCAGGGAACTACAGGGCATTTAGGAGTTGGTTACCCTTTATTCAAATCTAAATCTTGCTATAGAACTGAGTTATAGGAAACTTTAGTTAAACTTACGTGTTGGTGTTTGCATACACAGACGGTGACTAGTAAGACTACGGCTAGCCAGAGGAGAGATATAACAGCAGGTGAGGGGACTAGAAGGGTGCCCCCAGTAGATGGGACCTAGTCTGAGGCCTAGGGCGAGACCCCTACTCAGCCATTATCGGTTCCTCCACCACCTGAAGAGATTCATAGGGATGCCGCACCTATAGTTTCCCCTCCACTTCCATCAGATTAGGACTTGAGGAGTGCGGTGCATTTGCTGACCCAATTGGTAGCTGCCCACCAACAAGCTAGGGCTTCAGGTAGTGCAGGATCTTTTGAAGGGTCTTGGAATTCAAGGGTTCGAGAATTTATTGCTTTGAGTCCCCCAAAGTTCATGGGAACAGATCAGAGGGAGGACCCGCAGGATTTCATAGATCAGCTTCATAGGATCTTTCGGGTTATGCATGCCATGGAGAAAGAGGCAGTTGAGCTAGCAGCTTTACAACTCGGAGATATAGCCATCCTTTGGTAGGAGGGATGGGAGAGGTCCAGGGGATGTGATGCAGCTCTAGCTATTTGGGAGAATTTTTCAGATGCCTTCCTTGACCAGTATGTACCGCGGGAGATCTGACATGAGTGTTCGAGAGAATAGTGTCTGTTTTGACTCATTGGCCAGATATGCTCCATCCATAGTTGCTACTATGCGGGACAATATCCACAGATTTATAGCAGGGTTGGCACCAGAATTGACCGAGGCATGTTCAACCATTGTATTGAAGGATAATATGGATATCTCTAGGATTCAAGCATTAACCAATAATATAGAAAGGGGCAAGGGTTAGCAATATGGTACAAAGAGGAATAAGCAAGGGCAGCGCAAGATGATGAGATTTGCCAACTCTCAGGAACAATCTTAAGGTAGTTATAGGCCCCAATACCTCGGACGGCCATTTATGTCTCCGCCACCTCAATTATAGGGTTACAAGTATGAGCTATAATCAGTTAGGAATAGGTGAAAGCTCACGAGCGTCGGGTTTGCGGCGACAGTGAGGTTCAGGGCAGACATGGTCATCTCCACCGCGGTGTGACATATGTGGTAAAGGACACTTGGGCCAATGTCGAGCAGGTTTTGATGCTTGTTATACATGTGGGTGTCCGGGGAATATGATGCAGGATTTCCCAAATAGAGATTCTGGGGGTATGGCACAACCAGTGAATTCAGAAACAAGATCATCTATGTCCATGCATCCTTCAGGGCCCGAGTCTCAGTCTTCGGCTGGTAAAGATTGAGGCAGAGGTAGGGGTTATAGTCCAGGTGGTAATCAGAATTGTATCTATGCTTTAGCGGGTCGACATGACCAGGAGTCTTCACGAGACGTTGTGACAGGTATATTGACCATTTGCTCTCATGATGCTTATGCCTTGATAGATCCAGGATCTACTTTATCGTATATTACCCCATTTGTCGCGGGGAAGTTTGGTATAGTGCCCGAAATACTAAGAGATCCTTTTGCGGTATCTACACCGATCGGAGAATCAATTATTGCTAGACGGGTTTACCGAGGTTGTACGATGACAGTTTGTAGTCATCGGACCTCAGCCAACCTAGTTGAGTTAGAGATGATGGATTTTGATGCTACCATGGGTATGGACTGGTTGGCAGCTTGCTATGCCACAGTTGATTGCCGACAAAGACAGCCAAATTTTATTTTTCGGGTGAGCCACTCCTTGAATGGGTAGGTAATACAGCGACACCACGAGGTAGGTTTATTTCCTATCTGAAGGCGAGGAAAATGATCGCAAAAGGGTGAATTTATCATACTCTGCGAAATAGAGATGCAGATGCTGAGAAACCTACACTTCAGTCTATTCCAGTAGTCAAAGAGTACGCATATGTGTTTTTAGATGATCTTCCAGGTATTCCTCCAGAGTGAGAGATTGATTTTAGCATCATTTTACTTCCAGGAACTCAACCAATATCCATCCCTCCGTATAGAATGGCGTATTCTAAATTGAAGGAGTTGAATGAGCAGTTACAAGATTTTCTCGTGGAGTAGATCCCGCATCCAACCAAGTCTTTGACCAGGGAACGGGAGACTCCCCACTACCGCTGGCAGGCCAGCCAGACCGTGAGCGCGGTGGGAACGGGCTTCTCAATAAGCCATCTCGGGCCGGGGTCAGCATAGAATGAAGGGGACGACCCTAATCTTGTGTTGGCTTTGCCAACTTATTGGGTTGCGGGCGGAGAAAAGCGGACGTGGGGACTCGGCTCGGGGTGCAGCGTAACTAAGAGAGCCATTCCATTTAGGGTGAGACAAAATGGGCGGGCACATGCGATCTAGTGTCCGAGCCGATTGGTCAGACGACGACTACTTCACTTATTACTTTAGTATTAGCTGCCTATCCCGTAATGGAATGGGAATCACGAACGAAGATAGAGAATTGCGTAGATAGAAGGACGAAATGAACCACTTGTCCTGATCGGAATGATTGAAGAAAGAAATAGAATGGTGGCTCCGGGACATCGTCGGAGAACAATGTCGGGGACAGGGTGAGAACTTTCCGTTGGTTACGCCCTTGTTGTGTCGGTTCTTCCATATTTAGATATAGAGATAGATCCATATAGGGATCTATATCTTTCTATCGATAAATAGATCTATTGAGAAATGGATATTGATCTGGTTTCAAGATCTATGAACAAGAGAGATCCCTAAATATCCATTTGAGAAAATAGATGAATAGATTGTAGAAAGGTTTCATCAGACCTAGTACCTCACCTTGGGGTGCACCAGTACTGTTTGTGTGGAAGACAGACGGCTCGCTGAGGATGTTTATCGATTATAGGCAGCAAAACAAGGTGACTGGTAAGAATAAGTATCCAATTCCAAGGATCGATGACTTATTTGATCAGTTGCAAGGGGCTAGATGCTTTTCAAAGATAGATTTGAGGCAGGGGTACCACCAGGTCAGAGTTCGGGATAAAGATATTCCGAAGACAACCTTCAGCACCCGATATGGCCACTTCAAGTTCCTTGTCATGTCCTTCAGGTTGAAGAATGCACCCTCCGTATTTATGGACTTGATGAATAGTGTATTCCGACCATTTTTAATCTGTTCGTGATAGTATTTTTTGATGATATTCTAGTTGATTCACGTTCAGAGAAGGAGCATGTAGACCACCTGCGAGCGGTGCTCCAAACCCTTCCTGAGCGTAAGTTGTATGCTAAGTTTCCTAAATGTGAGTTCTGGTTGAATTTTGTAGAATTCTTGTGGCATATTGTATTCGATGAAGGTATAAAGGTAGACACTCAGAAGACTGAGGTCGTGAAATCCTTTCCTAGACCTACCACTCCGACAAAGATTCGTAGCTTTCTAGATTTAGCAGGCTACTACCAGAGATTTATAGAGGGTTTTTCTTCCCTTTTGGCACCATTGACGAAGCTGACTTAGAAAGCAACTAAGTTTCAGTGGACACAGGCTTACGAGCAGAGTTTCCAAGAGCTTAAGAACATTTTGACCTCAGTGCTAGTTCTAACACTTCTAGAGGGTCTATATGGTTATGTCGTGTATTGTGATGCCTTAGGTGTTGGGTTAGGATGTGTCCTGATGAAACATGGGTAGGTAATTGAGTATGCTTCAAGGCAATTGAGGAAGCACGAGAGGAGTTATCCAACCCACGACCTCGAGTTAGCTACGTTTGTCCATGCACTTAAGATATGACGGCATTATTTATATGGTGTTCATGTTTTGTATTTGCATATCATAAAAGCCTACAATATATCTTCAAGCAAAAAGAGTTGAATTTGCAACAGAGGCGATGTATAGAGTTATTAAAAGATTATGATGTTAATATTCTCTACCATCCAGGGAAATCTAATGTTGTAGCTGACCCGTTAAGTCGCCGATCTATAGGTAACTTAGAACATGCAGAGCATGAGAAAAAAACTAGCTAGAGAGCTTGATCAATTGGCTCGTTTGGGGGTTCAGTTAGTAGATTCTAACGATGGTGGATTTATACTCCAAAACACTACAAAATCATCTCTCATAGCTGAAGTAAAGGAGAGGCAGTACGAGGACCCATAGTTGGTCGAGTTTCGAGAGCAAGTTCCATAGCAGAAGAAGCTTCTATTAGAGTTCAAGGAAGATGGGGTTCTTAGATACAAGGTTCGTCTATGTGTCCCACATGTAGCAGGGCTACGAGACATGATTATGTCAGAGGTACATTATTCGTGGTACTCCATTCATCCTGGGTCGACAAAGATGTATCATGATATTAAGGATGTGTTCTGGTGGAATGATATGAAGAAGAACATTGCTGAGTTTGCTCCCAGTGTCCTAGTTGCCAGCACATGAAGGTAGAGCACCAGAAGACTGGAGAGCTAATGCGGGATGTAGAGATCCGGACGTGGAAATGGGAGGCAATAAACATGGACTCTGTCATAGGTTTGCCTCATTCTCATTGTAAGTTTGATTCTATATAGGTTATAGTCGATAGGCTCACAAAATTAGCCCATTTCCTACCGGTCAGATCGACATATACAGCCGAAGATTATGCAAAATTATATACTAAGGAGATAGTGTGGCTTGCACGAGGTAACAATATCTATTATATCTGACCGTGGGGCCTAATTTACAGCACATTTCTGGAGGTCATTTCAGAGAGGTCTAGGGACTCTAATGAATCTCAGCACAACTTTTCATCCACAGACTGATGGACAAGCCGAGCACAATTAAGACGCTCGAGGATATGTTACGAGCATGTGTGTTGGATTTTAAAAGAAGTTGGGATGAACATCTAATTCTTATCGAGTTTGCGTATAATAAAAGTTACCACTTCAGTATCTAGAGGGCTCCATACAAGGCATTGTATGGGCGTAAGTGCAGATCTCCTATAGGGTGGTTTGATGTTAGAGAATCTGGGTTACATGGGCCAGACCAGATTTAGCAAGCCATAGAGAAGGTAAATCTTATCTAGGAGCGACTGTGGACAGCCCAGAGTCGTCAGAAGTCATATTCTGACGTGCGACAATGAGAATCAGCGGGATTGATGACTGGGTGTTCTCAAAAGTGTCGCCTATGAAGGGCGTGATGAGGTTGGCAAGAAACTCAAGCTTAGCCCACGGTATATTGGTCCTAATAGGATTATTCTGAGAGTGGGCCAAGTAGCTTATGAGTTAGAATTTCCCTCGAAATTGGAGTCTGTCCATCCGTTTTTTCACTATGCTATGGAAGTGCATTGGAGATCCTACCCGAGTGGTGCCAACTGATGATGTACAAATTACGGATGACCTTTCATACGAGGAACTTCTAGTTTCCATCCTAGACCGACAAATCCGCAAGCTATGAAATAAGGAGGTAGCCTCCGTGAAGGTTTTATGGAGAAGCAAGAATGTGGAAGAGATGGCATGGGAAGCGGAGGAAGAAATGAAGTCTAAATACCCCTACCTATTTCAAACTAAAGATATGGCTTGAGATGGGATACTTTAGCACAAATCTATTCAGGCAAGTAGGTCATCAGATAAGCTTTTATTTTTGACTTTCAGTATTTATGATTGACGGCCGTGTGAGGCCAAGTGTTGCTATTTTAGACATTGGCCATGTGTGGCATGTATAGTATGTTTTCTGGCTGCGTGTAGGTTGGTTTTAGTCTAGTTTACGAGGGGACTCTAGCAAAATTTTCCAAAATCTCTAAGAGTAAACATTCTAGGACGAATTTTCCCAAGGGGGGAATGATGTTACACCCGATGTTGTCATACGTAAAAGTGCGTTGTAAGCAAACTACTGTAGGACAAAAAATGAGATCATATTTGAAACTATATAAAGTAAGTTAATCATTTTACATTAGAGGTTGAAAATATTGAAGATCATGAACAACAAGTACAAAGAGGGTTGGAAGGTTCAGAATCTAAAGGAATTGAAGAAAACAATGTTTCGTCGAAAGTCGACAAATTGGGAATGTTATAACATGTACTTTTGGGGTGAGACTAGGGTGCTTAAAATGATAAGGAGGTTATGTAATGAGTTATGTTAGTTGTATGATATTTGTGTGTTATGTTTTGCATTCAAGCTAGTTGTGGAACAAAAGTTGATGAAAGTCATCACAAGTTACGTTCATAAGTTTTACTGAAATATGGGTTAAATGTAACTGTGATTTTCTCCCAATATACTTAGATTTATCGGTGTTCCACACATAAATTTAAGATCTATGCATATATTTTATAACTCATTAAACTATTTTTCAATACAACATTGGAGTAGATAGATATATGCGTGTTTGCGAGACTACGCAGACTGCTAGGTGACAAGTAGGTGTGTCACCTACTTTCCTAAAAGAGAGTCCAAAAATGGGCTAGTTTGGGTCATCCAAAGAGACCTATTAAAGAATATTTCGTTCATATAATAAACAGATAAGACGGCACAATAACCCGACCTAAACCCCTGCAAACATCCTCCCGAAAATTGCCCACAAACCCTACTTGGTTTTCTCTTCTTTTCAAGTTGTAGTTGGAGGTAAAATCTAGAGTTTAAAGAACCAAGATAGGAGATGAATTATTCAACAAATAAGGTAAGTTTACTTCTCTCTTTCATCTATTTTTTCTATTGTAGATGCGTGGAAAGTCGTTCTATAATTGTAAGAACTCACAAACGGTGATTAGAAGTCGTGAGTTTGAGTTATTCACTTGTAGCTGACTGTTTTGTGGACTGCTTTGTGTTTCTATTTGGATTGCGTGTTTTTGTACTGTTTTATGGATTTTTGTAGGAGAAATGGTGTGGAGAAACACCACATATATGTAGGGTGGTGGGCCGGTCGTTCGGCGTAACATTTTCAGGTTGTTTGACACTACTACGGTGGTCATTTTGTGTATAAAGAGATTGGGTGTGTTGGGCTGTTCTGTAGTATTTTATGGTGTATTTAAGGTTGGAAAATAATGTATATAAGTTTTTATTATTGTTTTATCGTTTTGTTGGTGTTATATTGAATTTGGAGGAAGTAAGGATTATGGGGGAGATGCTGCCCGTTTTAATACAAAATAAAATTGTCGTTCATTGTGCGATAGTTGTATCTTTCGTAACTTAATGATAGTACTGTTATCATTGTTGTAAAGTAAGATGCGAAGAGGAGAGTTAAACTTGGTGATTGGAAATATTGTGATAAGGTATGTTAAGGCTAAACCTTTCTTCATTTTGGTATGATCTTGTAACTACATGAGTTTGATAACGAGGCATAAAGAAAAGTTCCTATTCCTGAACATATGTGTCACGTCTCAAACCGATGTGCCGCGATGGGTGCCTGAGTCCTACCTGTCAAACACCCCTAAACATGCATCTAAAATATAAACCTGAATAACATCTGTTGAATTACGAGAACATTATACAAGACGGAAATCTGCACAAAAAGGCATACATACATATACGTACAACATACGTAGGACGAGCAGACAAGGCTGCTATAGACAACTATATATCTCAAAACTGGAAGCCGGTAAGGCCACATACTATCCAGCTAGACATACTATCTACAAAACTCTAATAGAAACATAACTGTATAAAGAGGGGTCTGAGCCACATCATACCCATATATATCTATATACAAACGTATCGTACCAAAATCAAAAGTAGCTCCGGATCAAGTGGAGCACTTCAACTCTCGCTAATCAGGGATCTTAAGAAGGGGGACCGTCAGTTCTCCTACTTGTACCTGCGGGCATGAAACGCACCATCCCAATTCAAAAGGGACGTCAGTATGAATAATATACTGATTATGTAAGGCACATAAATAAATACATAAGAGACATGGAAAAGATATAGAGTAATTGACTCAACCTGTATGTCTAGATAACTCCGTAATAATAAATCACTTTTAGCATCATGCATATGCGTATGAATGTCATGTCGTGTATAGGTAT